>VYZV01019557.1:283504-356589 GCA_013401275.1 Pandion haliaetus
CCCTTGTATTAAAGCGAATCTGTGCTGCTGGAACCTGAAAATTCTAGAATTACAACTTGCTTATGTCCTGTTCTGCAGAAATCATGAAACCTGTTGCCTGTTGCGGGCTTTGGATCAGGTTTAACGTCCATCCAAATAAAGTGTTGGAAGTAAGAACGGCCCTGTCCTCTGGATCCTTAGGGTGAATGATCTGCCCTCCTGTGAAGTCTCAGATAGATGCATATGTTAGTAGGACAGAAGGATGCTCTAACATTAATGCATCTGGTAGCTCACATTCCGGTAACTTTGTTGTTTTGTGAACATTAGATGGTTTTATTTCTTTTTAGAAATATTTTGCTTATGGATGAGTTGTCTCTCTTAGCATTCTTCAGTCTCTTTAAGTCATATATTTGTTTGGGGAGGACAGCAAACATAAGTTTGGGCTCACTGTGACTTAGTGGTCAAAAACAGGATACAATAAATATCGGGCTATTGGCAGCTTATTTGTAATCTCCTGGCTGACGCATACTGGAGTCTTCTGCTCTAATTAAGGTTTTCTCTGTACTAGTCAGCTCAGTAGCCAGTTGGTTATCTGTGGGCAAAGGATGGAAAATCAGCGTTTGGGCTGAAACAGACTTACTCTTTTTGCTAACAGTTTTCACCGGGGCTGAATGGCCTGTGGGAAGAGAGGGGAGCGTCAGCCCCCCCAGAGGAGCATCTCCTGTTGCGGCTGTCAGAGCCAGAACAGGCACTTGGTGGGACCTCACAGCTTCGTCCTGTTCTCGCCTGCAAATGCAGCAAACATCAACGCTTTCCTTCCTCTTTTACCAGTATATTAAATACACGTACGTAAAAATACATTTCTTCCTGAGAGGCATCCAGTCTTGACTCCGAAACACATAGTGATGGTGGACTCGCTGCTTCTCAGCTTTGTGTTATCCGCTCTCATTAAGTTCGTTTGGTTGCTCTCATTTGAATTTTTTGGCATCTGGTCACTTATTCCTCTTGCACCTTTCAGTGTGAGATTGAAGAACCCTCCAGTGCTGTTTTTTCCTGAACATAATCAAGGTGATATACTGCAATTAAGATACCTCTCGGTCATCTCCTTGCTAAACTAGGTTGAACTTTTTTTAGTTTCTCTGTCAGCCCTCGAACCCTCCTTAGGTATTTTCAGTTGTTCTTCTGTTTTTTTCTTAAACGAGGAAGAGGAATGAATGCTACGCTGTAGTGGTGTTGGCGTCCTTAGCGCTACCTGCGTGTCCCCATCCCTGCTGCCGGCGGTGCCTGTCCCTGGGGGACCCACGGGCACGCAGCTGGCCGCCTCTCCGCAGTGATGCGGTGGCTTGGCGTGGAGACGGAGACGCCTCGACAGCTCATGCACAGGAGTGTATTTATATATACATCATGATATCTAGAGATGCATCCATAAATTGTCCAGGTACCTACTATACGTGCTGGAGTCCATTAAAATGCACATATAGCTAACTTCCCCAAAATGCTAAACCAGGAAGATTACTTGAATTCAGCCCTTTATACCAGGAAGTTGCAAGCTTTCTATTTGTAAAAAGGCAAAAAATTTCCCCCAATTTTAGCTATCAAAGCTGAATTTGGCTTCTAAGGTTCATTTAATCACTACAATGGCTTGCTTAGAGAGAACGCTGCAGAAGGGTAATTTATCTTTATTTGTCAGCTCCCCAGGGCTGAGTTCTTTTGAAGGGCAAAAGTGAATAGGAGGTAGGAATAAATTGTAAGCTGTCTAACTTTTGATCTGTGATTTCTTTCAGACATTATGTTTAGGGAGTTTTCGAACAGTGGCATCAGGAGACCGTCGGTGAAACCTGTAAGGTGTTGCCAGCCTGTGATTTGGCTGAGCCTGTGAAATGCCACAGTGGTTTACACGTTTTAACCAAGGAAAATGTCTACGAGATTTAAAGGGGACAGGAATGAGTGGAGCTCTCTGCAGCTCTTCATCATTATGGTGGGGTAAATTAATTTAAGCAGTATAAATCGGTTCGATGAAACTACGTTTTCGCTCTGTTTCAGTGTGGCAGCAGCAGCACGAGCCTCATCCAACACCCACCAAAGTCAATAGAAAGACTCCTATTGATTTCAAAGGAGCTTGAATCTTATTTAAGGAAAACTTCACTGAAAATAACTTGCGCATGTCCTGACTAATGTTGTAAGGGAAACTGCTTCCTGCTGTGCATTCAAAAACGGGTTACTTTTGTGATTAATGCTGATTCCTAGGAAAGCTGTCCTTGCGGTAGGTCATCTGTACATGTGGACAGAGTGCTTCATCTCAAAGGGTTGCAAAATCATCTGTCGATTACAGTAGTTAATTGACATCTAAAACCCCACTAATAAAACTATGATTGCAAAAATAAAATGCCGTTTGGGAATGGACTTGTTAACGTTTCTAACAATAACTTTGCTCACTTGCCTTGTGCTCCGGGTTTGGTTTTGTGGTTGCGTTGTCCTGCTCTGGTGCCTCTTTCCAGGTTCTGGTCCAAGCACTTAACTCAGAACCTTTTTCCTGTTTGGCTCTTAAGTTGAAACTCTCTGTATCCAAAGTTTAAAACGCGTGTTTTCTAGTCCCACTGTAGACAAAGCCAAAACCTTCACAGGCCAATGGTAGGCATCTTCCAAGAACGGTCATTCTCCACAGGGCTCGGTCTTGGCTGCCAGAGAGAGATAACTAATGAACATTGGCAGTTTGGCTGGAAAATAGTATTGTGGGGATGAAAATCAGGTAGGTTTTACCATTCTTGTTGGCTGATGAAATCACGCTTGTTCAAAGGACATAGTGTTGGCATGATTTAGCCACCATCAAAGCTGCTGGACTTAATGTCACAGTCAGATTTAGCAGTGAGATGGTTAATGCGCTTCAGCTATCTCACCCTAAAAGTTTCTACCTTTATTCATAGTGAAGCCAGACAACTCCAAATTTCTTACATTAAGTCAAATGCCACCTGTACCCATCTCCTGCAGGAAATCAGAAGTCATCTTAGAGAATTAACTAGACTCACATATAAAGCATATAAATTGATGTCAGCTCTCAGTGTTTTGGGTAGCTTATGTCTGACACTGTTTCATTATAAAAGGAGTCCAACAATAAATTTGGGGTTCCCCATGCAGGGTATCTAGATATATGTGTGGGAAAACTGTATCTTAAATTTTACCTTTATTATGACTTGACAAAATGCAGTAAACTAATGCTTACTAGTGAAATTATTTTAAATTCAAACTCTTAAACTTAGGCTTATTTTTGATAAATATCATTGATCACATATACCATATCTTTGATTGTCCTTAACAGAAGTTGTTGAAGATGCATGAGCAAAAATTGTTTTTCCAAAACCGTAGGAGAAACTTGGCTGTAGTAACAATACTTTGCATTAGACTGTTAGGCTTTGATTAGAGGCAGAGTCTTGCAGTTAGGGTCCGCGTGTTTTGCTCTATCATATTATGACATTTATTTTGCATTCCCTCATTGCTCTTTGAACGGTTCAGCTTGGTTAATGGGATTTAAGAAGTAAAAGTCGTCTTGAATCTGCTTCCTTGAAGAAGAATATTCAGAATGTAAATCTGACTCTTTAGCTATTATAATTGCTGTGGATTCTTCAGTTCCCTTTTTCATTTTTCTCTTTGTATTTCATACTCTGCCACCCATGTTAATTTTTTACCAAAGTATCTTGATTTTTCCGGGGATATAGCTAAAGAAGTTGAGCTCGTGTATGGTGGCAAGAGGATACAAGCAGAAAAGGGCAAGTAGTGTGCAGCAGCATTTGTTTCTAGCACATGATCAACAACAAATTTATGGTGGATGCCTGGTTTTATATTGCCCATTAAAGCGGTATTCATCCATGGTGGTGAGCAGACAGCACACACAAATTTCCAGTTTAACGAGGTTCAACTTCATTCACTTTTATGTGAATTCTCTGTTCTTTTTGCTCCAGCCTGGAGGTGTCGGGGAGCTTCTGCAGCCGCCACCACGTGTGACAGAGCAGCAAGGAACTAGTAGGGATGAGATATGAAAACTGAGACAGGTTGAAAGCCCTTTGGGAAGCTGGGACAGTAATTAAAGCTGGCAGTAATTAAGCGTGTCCTAGCTCAGGCAAGAGGAAGATCCACTGCAGTCAGCAGAGGCTCTTGGCTCTCCCACCTGGTGGGTGTAACGCAGGACAGGACATGGAGGGAGCCAGCGTTCGTGCCTAGATGCAAGACATGTAACTGCCCTTCTCTCTTCCCTGGTGGAGAAAGAGGCTGGAGCAGAGCTGGGCACAGCTCGAGGTGCCCAGCAATCATACCTGTCAGCTGACTTTGTCTTGGGTATTTTCAGTTTTCATCCATAAGTTTGGATTACAAATGAAGAAGCCTGACGGAGCAGGAGGCACCAGCAAAACCCCGTGCCAGGGCTGCCCGTAGCAGCCTTCATGCTGTGCTTCAGGCTCCTCCACCTGCAAATACTCAGCAGGATTTTTTGCTCTGTATTTGGGCACTGCCACAAAAGTAGAGACCTGAAGAGATGCAAGGATGTTGTGTAAAAGGAAGAACAGCTGATAGGGTCTATATGTATAGGCATAAGGTGAGCTGTTCTCTGCTTTTACCAGTCTCCTAGCTTTAAGCAGACTATAATAAATTAGCTAAAACACAGTCACAAAATAATGCCACTCGGCTGTCTTGTTAACAAAATTTTCTTTCTGTCCTTTCTGCTCTTTACCATAAAGCTTAGGAGTTTTAAGTGAGGGTAAAAAGCTGCAAACACCGAGGCAGCCCTGCGTACGGCCCTGGAGAGGATCAGCAGCAAGAGGGGCTGGGGTTTGTGCTGTCCCCGAACACCTCAGCCCTTGTCAGCCACTGCTATTAAACGGTTCCAGAAATAAAGATCTTTGTTCCAAAACCCATTTTAGGTTGCTAAGTGACAGCAGCATGCTTGCCTTTTGCATTACTTACTAAGCCCAGCTTCTAAAAGCAAGGAAATGAATAGTTAAAGGCATGATAAAATTCAGAGTGCCAGGTATTAAATACATTATTCCTCCTTGGGGGAAAGAAATGGATGTTTTGGCTCACACAAAGGCCAGACTTCCATCTCTGGGCAGGGAGCATGGAGGGCGGCTGGTGAGGAAGGGGTAGGTAAGCCCTTCAAAGCTGCGTGTGTTGACCGTGCCCCTTCCAGCGAGGGGATGCTCCGGAGGGGAGAACTGGGAGATCAGGCTTTTTTATCATGCTGTGCACTTGTCTTTCCTTCTGAAAATATGCAGCCTGTGGTGGAAGTTGCTCAAAAACATTTTTCAGTGTCCTGCTGCTGTTTTTCACTTTTGCTTGCCTCCCAGAAAACCCAGGTATCATTATAAACGACGGTATTTCTGCACCTATTTCTCCCTCTGAAGTGCCTCTTGAGCATCAAAATCTAGGTATGTTTCATCTTCTTTCTGTAATATGACTTTCTTTAGAGACAGAAAGATAGAAATGAACATTTAAAAAATTACAATAATAAAAAAAACCCCAACAAATCCAAAGGCAGCTTTCAAATTAGGCCTTGTTTAAAACAATGTGCCATCATTCCTGTGGTCCCCAGCAGGGAGAGGAGGAATTCAGGGCTGAATTATTTTGCCTTTGAGAACATCCTGGTGGTAGCATGGTCCTTAGGTCTGGAGAGAGAAAATCAAGTGGGTGATGCCTCAGCTCTCGCCTTGAATTTGGCACAGTGATTTAATTATCTTAGTGTGTAGGGGAAAATAAACTGTGCCAGATAAGCATCTAGAGCTGCACACTGCCTCCCTGGAGGAAGGGACTAGAGTTGAGAGGGACTAAAATAGGATTTCTTAATAAAAGCTCATTAACAGTGCCTGTGTCGCTGGTCCCAGTGTTAACTATGACAAATATGTATATTTCATGATCACAGAAAAGTGCTATTCAAATATAAATAATTCTTTCTGTACAGCATACTTGGGGGGGGGGGAAAAAAAGTCAGATATTTTCAGTCAACAGCAGTTGGCTTTGCAAAACTCCTCATCATCTGTGATAAGCTATTAGGGGAATGTTTATGGACACATCGAAAATAAACTCCATAAAGCATCCGTCATCTTTATTGCCCCTTTACAAAGTGAAAGGGTTTATTTTGTTTCTGGAAGAGTTTAAAAAGGACTGATTGAAACTGGGGAAGATGGAGAGAATTGACAAGGTTTAGTGGTTTTTGGATATGACATCAGTGTTTGGTACAAGAAATGAGAGATTATCCATGTTCCTGTAGCACTGAAAATGCTCTGCAAAGTCTCCAAAACACAGAAGTCTCCGAATGGCAGGAATAATCGCGTGCTTTATGTTACTTTGGTTTAATATAGGTCTTAACACCCCACTCCTCCCCAAAAAGATAAATTTTAGCACCCCTGAGGTCAACGTGCCTCAAAACCGTTCGCAAAGGGAAGGGGCTTTCTCATTTTAGTAGCGGTTGGGATGTTCTGGGTTGGTTTTCAGCAGTTTACAGAGTTTGTCTGTGCTGAAGGCAGGGATGCTCAGCGGTGTGGGAGGGCTGCGAGAGACCTCAGCCTAACGCCTCGCTCTTCACGCCGTCTGAAACATTCGTAGCTGCCGCCAACGTCAAGGTGTGCCCAGATGGGTTTGAGTTTGATTGCTTTGTTTATTATAACTAAGCTCTCTTAAAAACCCTGCATTTTATAAAAATACTCTTGGTCTGTTCTCTGCAAGCTCCAGAGCATAGGAACAGACAAGGTAACAAAAACACCGATATATTCTGCGAAGGTGCTTGGGCGGTGTTGTTATGCCTTGTACCGCTTTAAAAATTCATGCTCTATGGGCAGTAGGAAGTTGCTTAAAATCCTCAAAAGCTACAAAAATTGAAATGAAACTTTTAAATAACAGTCATATTTTAGGTATGCACTGCAATCCATTATGCCTTACCTGATGTGGTAATTACTACCATTACAGAACATTTTAATTACAACAGTGAGTCAAACTTCTGCATCTCATGAAAGCTCCTGACTACAAAAACTGTATTATATATGCACAGATACAGTTTCTCTGCTAATATTTTCCTTCCTTTGTATTTAGCTGTTAACAGAGCCCAATTGCTGCTGTCACATCTCTTACTTGTTTAAAAGTCTCAAGATTTTTCCAGCATTGTATGGAAAACAAATATTTTCTTTGTAGAGTTATTAGATTGTCAATGGACCCTCGTTTTATAAACTTGCTTTAAAAATCTAGCTGGGCAGAGAAACTATTTGATATAGTGATTCTGCAAGCTGAGAGTGAGAAGACTGCAAATTCAAGTTTGAGTCATTTAGCAGATTTACAAACGTTTTCTCAGGGTGAGATTAGAAATAATGCGAGTCTTTAAAGGGGAACTTGGAGAACATGACTGTAAACAGCTTTTCAAAGCTGGTGAGTGTTAGCCTGAAACAGTGGATTTTGAAATGAAATTATACACCCCCCTCTGTTCTTCAGTTGCTTCTAAAAACAACAATGTAGAAGATAAATCAAAATTCATTTTGCGCACCATGGGAAATTCTTAATGGGAAGCTTATGTAAAGCGCTGTGTATTCAGGATTCACTCTTTCAGGTTTTCTTTTTTTTTTGCTGCACGTTTTGCTGAAAAATCAAGTGCTAATAGCCATTTTCAAGAACTGTCCTTTTGGTTTCGTCCTGGGCTACTGATAATTTTTGCTGCAAGAATCTTGCTCGCAGCCTAAGTCTCCCTCTGCCTCACACACCCAGAGCTACCTTTAAAAACCCATCCCCACCCTAAAATCACATCTAAACGTGGTTTCACAGCCCGGTCTTAACTCAGCAGCAGAATCGCAGGTGGACACGGAAAGAAGCCACTAGATGAGGGACGACCTGGAGCGGTTCCTTGAACATCGGCTTCAGCCTGGGCTGTCCCAAAGCCCAGGTCCGATGGTTGTGAGCGTCTGCGGCGCTGCGAGGGGAGAAGAGCAGGGATAAGGTGAACTATTAGCATAGCCTGCATGGAGATGGTACAATATTTATACTGAATATTTATAAACTGGTATTCATGAGCCTGTGCTTGTTCTAAGAATGCTAGCGTATACCCACAGGTACTTCCCTTTGATGTTTCTCTAGTCTTCAAGATCAAAATCAACCTTGTGGCTAAAAACATTCTTTGCAAAAAGTGCTTGGCCATCTGTCAAAACCAATTGGATTTCTCTAATCTGCATTGTGGGTGCTCGGCCACCCCCAAACCAGGCATCCTGTGTGCCCACCTTGCCCCACTAAAAACACTGCCCGAGAAGGATGGGATGTGTACCTGGTTTGCATTTTTAAAAATCCCTTTTTTTTTTTTTTTTTTCCCTCCTTGAAAACCAAGGGGCTGTTGCTCCATTTGCCTCATCGGTGTGCGGATGTTTGGGTAGGTCTGTAGCGAAGACAAGGGAGCTCGTGCAAGAGCGTATTGCCATCAGCTCTGTGTACAACCCGCGTGTGTTTTGGGAGCTCTCGGCAGAAAGTGAGACCATGAATGACGGTGATTGTGCGTGCCTGGGCAGGGGGTACTGCATGGAAGAATTCAGAGGACACCACTTTCAGGAAGCAGGTGATGAAAGGAGAAGGAGATGATAGCGTGTATGTGGGAAGGAATAAAGCCTAAATGTTATCCCCTCACATACAGCCAGGACAATACTTCCCACAGACTGCAGAAAAGCAGGGTCGCTTCTGGCCATTGCGCATTATTATTTATTTATGACTTGCTACTTTATTGACGTGAAAAACCGTTTTGGCGAGCAGCTGATACAGGTTTTGCAATTTAATTTTTGGCTGCATGGGGTTGGTGTGTGATGGGAATCTCACCTGATGGGCTGTAAAAGACACCTTTATTATTCTTTTCTTTGTTATCTCTCTGGAAGGTTCAAATTGTGCTTGGGAAAATGAAGAACAAAAATATGCACAATGACTAGATTAACTACCTGGTAATTACACTATAGGCCTTTTCAGGATCACTAAGGCAAAATTAGTTCCTTAAAACATGCCTCAAACTCAGAAATTTCTTTACTAAGAAATTAATGAAATGGTTGACAAAAAGGGATTGTTAAATCCATCCTCTTATTAAATCCATCACGCCACCATGAAATAAAGATTTATAGTCATGCATTTTGTTATGTGAACCAGATCCCGTGCTTTCATGGCTTTACTAGAGGAAGCATTGTGTTCAAAATCCATAGCAGAAGGGGACATATAGCGGGCCTATTTCCTCTGAAACTTGGGTGCAGCACATGAGTGTGTGAAAGCAGACCGTTTTCATTTAAATGTTATTGTCTGCTCTAATGGAAAAGCAGCAAATAATTATTTTGGTTTGGGTTTTACATTTCTGTTCTTTGGACCAGTACGAAGTAAAGATTTGGGGGGTCTTTTAAATGAAAACTGACTGTTTATTGCAACCCGTTTCTCATTTGTTCTTTGTATTCTTGCAGTTGCTCTCAGAAGTAGGAAAGATTTGGGGCATCAGAATGAGGCATGGATACTGGATGAGTTCATGATGTGTGTAGAGCACTGACTTTTCCTTTCTGCCTCCTCATGTGGAGCAGCGGAGCCTGATTTTTTTCCTTTCTGAAAGCTAACCTGGTTGTGGTCCTGCCTGCACCAGCACAAACCAGCACAGAGTCAGGGGGTTCCCCTGTCCCGCTGTACAGCCCTTTACTCCTGTAGCATCCCTCCAGCCCACTCCAGCATTCCTCCTGAGGTCAGGAATTGGGTAGCAAAGCGCTGGGCACTGCCGGCGGCACAAGGGGTGACAAAGTCTCACTTGAATTTGTAATTTTGGCTGGAAGTTTCCAAGCTGCATAAGGAGTTTGTCCAATTCTGAGCATCTGCATAGCCTAGGTGCCTTTGGCAATCACATTAGTAAAAATTAAGGAGCATGTCTCTGGAGCTTAGGAAAAAACTGAGAGTAAATGGCTCTATGTTTTAGACACTGTATTATTTTGTGATCTTTTCCCAGAGTGAAAATCTTACTTAAAGCTTCATGGGAACATCTTTTTCTTAAGCAGAAGCTCTTACTTGAGGTTTTACTGGTATGAAAAATATGTCTAGGAATCCAGATTTAAATGTGTATCGTTTGCAGATACAGGAATTGTACCGCCTGCTGCTGAAAAAAAATGAAGGATCAGTGAATATTATGGGAACTGCTCTATGTCAGCTTCCAGTAGGGGAAGGCTTCTCAGCAGTTGCTTACCGAGCAACCGGAATACTGAGAATACCATCGAGTCATTTAAGATCCCTGGGAGACAGGACCTCGGTTTTGCACCTTGATAGAAATATGTCCAAAAGTATGTTAAAAAAGTGCAGAAAACAAATCTTACTGCCAATTTTCTGTGACCAGGATGCTTGCCAAGCTCGTGTGCACACTTCTTGCTGTTGTGGTTTTGGTTTTTTTTTCTTTTTTGGTAAGCAGTTACTTTTATCTCGCTCGTCTTCAACTGTCCCATTTAAATAGCTTTCGCACAGGTTTCTGCAACTTTGCAGTGTCCACACAGGAGGTGCCTGTTGTGCCACCCAGGAATTGCCCGGCTGGCGACTCCCTCTGCGCTCCCTTCGCCTCACCGGTTGCTCTTGGAGCTCCTGCTTTTCTTCTGCATCGGCACTGGCCTGAAAAATGCTTGGGGGTTGCCAAGTGAACTGGTCCTTAGAGCGCCTTAATGCATTTTCAAAGTAATGCACTGCTAATTAACGTGTAAACTCCTTGCCACCATTAATAAGATAAATCGGTGTTTTCTTGGTTCTTATGCACAATTTATGGTAATTTTAAGCCCTACAGAAAGTGGCTGTTTCCATGAACAAATGTGGATAATTAGTTGTAGATAGTTATTATGCAAATTTAGTAATCTGCACCTTTGAATGGAAGTGGATGAGCAGGTTGAGCGTAATGCCCAAATTTTGGATGCAAATGGAAAAGCTGTCGCGGTGTAACCTGCCCAGGTTGCCCATGCTTAAGATCAGCTGCAGAAATTAATGTAGGAAATCAACCCCAGAAATCAGCCCCACCTTTTCTCCATCTCCAGGTGCGAGCGCGGCTGGGGTTGAGCAGCTCGTGACTGAGCCCGGCCGTGTCCAACAGAGCATCTTCCCCACTTGCAGTTATAAAAATGAGCAAGCCATGCTTCTGGGGGGGAGATGATAACTGCGCGGTGCTGACAGTATTAGGGTTAACGTTCTGTGTAATTATGGAGACGAGCTCTCTAGCTAGCTGTACGGCACAGCTCTCGCGGCTGCAGGCTCTGCCGCAGAGCTCGACGCCTACCTTTTAATTTAAGAGCATGGATGGGGCAATAAATGGATCAAACCTGCCACGGGGCTGCGACAGCAACTCGTAGGGTGTGCTCGTTCCGGGTGGCTCGGCTAATTAGTGACTTCAGCCGAGGGGCTGAGAGATCACAGGGCTCTTGTGCTGTGCCGCCCTGATTTTGGGGGCCTGTCTTGGGTTTGTCAGAGTTTCTTTGTGCTCAAAGCCTAATTCTTTCAGCAGAGCACCGAGGGTGGCATGGCCGGCCTGGAAGAAGACTTTTTGGCTCGCACAGAGGCTGTGTCTGAAATAACTGTGTTGCATTTTCAAGTGTGTCCTTTGGCATCGCTGCTTGCTCTTACTGCCTGGGAAGGACTGGTGGGAAAGTCCTGTTCTGGCATTTTTTTGACCAAAGCCTCACTTCAGTGAAATTGAAAGGTTTGGGCAAGTATTAATGTTTTAAGGTTTATTTAGAAAAATCCTGACTATCTAGATAAAATATTCAATTTTAATGCTTTTGTTACCACATCTTGTCATTTCGGTTTGTTTGGAAACATTTTTTTAGAACAGATATGTAAATACTTTCAACAGGCTGAAACAGGAGGAATGTCTTGAGTTATGACACTTGAAACATTCAGAGAACCCCCAAGTTTGTTTATTTATTTCCCCAGAGTTCAGCACAAGACACCTTCAAGCGTATCTGCTCCATTTTGAAACTAAACCTCCCGTCAAATGTAAAACCCAGTTCCTGAACATCGTTCTGGTGCTACCAGAAATTGCAGCCGCCCCCGTGAAGCGGTTGGCTCGCGGCACGGACGGGCACCCCAGTGTTGCCGGAGACCCTGCCCTGCTTCGGGGGTTCCAGCTGGGCTGGAAGCAAGCGGTGATGTTGGCCAGGCTGGGGAGAGCTCTGTGCCAATGCTGTTCAGTGTAAGTATGTTCTTATAGACTAATTTCTTTTGTATCAGTTGGAATTTTGTTCGCCTGGGCTGCCTCAGCTTCATCATTGCTCTAAGTAAATGATTCTATGATTCTAAGTAAGCAAGAGCAGACTATTAATTAACGTTAAACAGAGTAACAGGTAGCACCGTGCTTTAGATATATTTTTCCTACGAGGGACTTCAGCTCTACTCCTGTTGCCACGCAGTTTGTGATTTACAACGACTCGGGTTTTCTCTTCCCACGTCTCAGCTTCTGCTACTCAAAAGTCCTCTCCAAGTGCACCGGCGATTGCCAATCAGTGCCAAAACCTGCGTTCCTTGTGCAGTTGTGGCTCTGTCAGGAGCGTGTAATTGCACACTCGCTCTGCCGCCGGGTCTGCTCGAAGGAGGGCTCGTGCGTGCAGCGGAGCAGGCTTTCTGCGGGCTGTGTTGTCAAGCGAATGTTTTGTAAATGTAACTTTGAAGCGGACATCCCTTGTTCTCCTTTGGTATTCAGGGAAATCCTGGATAGCCCCAAAAACCAGAGGTCTGGCTACCGTGTGCCAAGGAGGGATGAATTGCTGGGCCCAGCTCGGTCACTGGTTGACCAAAGTCACCCCGTGTCCCTCGTCGCTCCCTGCCGGGCCGTGCAGAGACGCTGGCAGCCCTTGCACCAGCTCTGCCGCTTGGCCGGGGACCTGGTGCCGGGCTCCGAGACGAGCCGGGGTTAGAAGCCATGCACGTGTATGCGCTCTTCGGTGGGGGAAACTCGTGTGTGGGGAAGGTTTGTCACGTTGTCCACGAGAATAAATATAGCAAATCGAAGTGTTTGATGTTGAGGGAGAACAGGCTTTGTCCTTGACCGCCTGGTTCAGGCTTGGCTTCCCTGCGGTGCAGTACAGGGAGATCGAGCGGGACTTGCGAGCGCGGATAAACGCAGCCTGGGATCCGTTCGGCTTTCCTGGCAAACCTCAGGGGCATCCCGGGGCGCAGGCGAGCCCCTGGATTGCTCCCACCTCTGCCCAGGGCTTGGGGGAGAGCGGCTCCTCTGCTCGTGCCCCGCTCCCCCCGATGCAAATCGGGGTCCCCGCCAGCACCGACTTCATGAATAGTGAATAAGAATGCCTTGTGATGTTTTCTTTCGAAATGGAAGGGAAATCAGATGGGTGTGGGATACAAATGAGGGCATAGGCTCTTGTTTCTCTGAAGGAGGACAGAGCAAGTTATATTTACATTATGCAACGCGTGTCCTGACTGTCAATATTTTGAAGCTACTACACAGGCGCGCTGAAATTCTCCACCTGAACTTTGTAAAACTATATTATCATTCAATCTTTTGATTATCATTGGGGGAAAAAACCCACATTTCCATAACAATAACGCTTAATGACCAGAGATGGTGAAAATTCAAGGTCTGATTTTATACATGGAAATAAAGATACGACTTCTCTGCCGAAATATTTGAAACTTGTTTTAAGAAAAGATGTTGGTGGAGAACAGATGGCTGCCTCCTGCCATACATATTCATGAGTGCATTTATTTCATTATGTCTTCCCCTAGGAAACTCGGCGCTTCAGCTTTTATAAGTTTGCCTGGCCATCAAATTGAGCAGTCAGAAGCCCTCTGTCAAAGCTCTGTTGCTGTAGAAATTGGAGAAAGTATGTGAAAGGCTTCAGCACTTTTGTCTTGACTTTTATCACCAAAACACCTGTTGTTTCGGGATCAAAAGCAGAGATTTTTATCAGGTGTAATGTACGCTGTCTTTGGGTGGATAAAGTGACATGTTCATTTTAACTAAATTACTTTTACCTTAATTTTGTGACAACTTTGGGCAGTGCTGCTTAATAACTTCTAGAGGGCTGAGACCTACGGGCTCAGCGTGTGGCAGGAGCTCCCACTGCAACCCAGAGCTGCCAAAACCTCTCTTGGGGAAATAAGTCGTGTGATCCTCTGCTTTGATATATTGATTGCCCAGGATAAATTTTATAAAGCAGCAATCGCTTAAATCACAAAGGGAAATAAAACATACAGATAGAACTACAAATACAATCTGAAGTGTCTTTTCACATAGGAAAACATGTTGTTAAGCACTAGTGAAAGCTAAAAATGGTTTGAGGACTATTTTTAATCTACTTTTAAGGCTTCCATGTGAAACTTTGGATTTTTGAAAGTTTTGCCCAAAGAGAAAAATTTTTTCCCCCCCCATTTTGTCCCTTTCCCAGTAACACCTAATCTCGTATGAGAGGATACACACTGCTTTCTCTAAACACCAACTGCATTTGGCTTTTTTGCCACAACACAATACGTGCAGCCCTAAACGTGTCTCTAACAGACATCAGTAGCGCTCCATGGTAGCTCTGCGGTGTTCCAAGCTGCCGCGAGCTTCTTCCACCCCAATGGGCAGAGCATCCTCCGGAAGGGCTGAGCCACCTTCTTGAGGGTGAAGACGACGAGGTCTGGCAGGCAGCAGTGCCTCCTCAGGAGGTTTAGGCTCCGGTCGTTGATCCGCTGATGAGAGACCATCTGTGGGCGTCAGAGCTCCGGGTCGGTCCAGGGACAGGGAGACTCTTGGTCTGAGCGAGAGGACGTGAGGGACTGCTTGATAGCAGTGCTGGTGTCCCTTGGACTTTCTTAGCCTTGCATTCAAGACCTACCTCCTTTTTTTTTTTCAGGCAAGTTTAGCAGCTGGTCCTTTGATTTGCAAAATGAGGCTTAGTTCTAAAGAACAGGGCAAGACGGAGGGGATTCTGTAGGTTTGGGACTTGAAATTGCTTTTATCTTCCTCTTTTTGTAACTTCATTCCTTTCTTTCAGGGCAGAAATATTTTTGTGTGCTCTTCAAAAGCGGGGCTGCTGTTGTTAGTCGGGCTCCGAAGAGACAGAAAGCTGAGTGCCTTAAATGTGCCATTTAAATTCAGGTCTTTTGCAAAGCTTAGAGGGAGAAGAGTGTTTAAGAAGTTTCCTACTTGGATATAATCGATCGTTAGCAGGGTAAAATACGGAAATGTTCTTTTGGGGACCTTTGCTGAGGCTGAATGAAATTACAGCTGGTGTAATGTGACAGTTTAAGCCGTCAGCTGTTTGAATATGGACAAAGTGTGATCATGACAATAAAGAGTCTCCAATATCCTATTTTACTAGTTTTCTAGAAGTAAAAAATATGGTTAATATTCTCCCATTTGGTTTACGTGATAAAGAGTACAGTTTAATTAAATAAAGTGAGCACAACTGCAATTTTTTTGCATTATGGAAATGTCAGTCTCACATACAGTTCCCGAAGGGTACTCAAAGGATCATTTAATTTTAAAATGATTGTAGCCTTGAAATAACTTAAAAGGCACTAATATATTTAATCAAAGGAGGTAACTGGTAATAGAGAAATAAATCATTCATGCATATAAATAACAGGGCTCCAGTGAGTGTGTAAAGCCAACAGGGAAAATATTTAGGACTACGTTGTTTCCTCTGGCCCCTTTCTGTCCATGTCAGTGGAGCCGAAAGACCTGATCTGTTCTGTCAAAGGCCAAATTCGGCCTTTTTATATATACAATATATCAAGATGTACTGTCAAGTATCTATACGCCTATCCTCATGCGTAATTTGTGCATGTATTACCCACACAGATTACGTATTAAGTGTTTCCTGATCTGAGAAGTTCACTGCCTCTCTAAATGTCAGAATTCAGGTTGCCTGAACAGCCTTAATTTTACCCTTTCATCTTACTCACTGAAAGAGAAAGAACGAAGAAGAAAAAGTCATATGTGGTCGTGCAATTAAAACGTTTTTGCTGAGACTGAGTGGAAGAAGTTATTTTATTTTTGGTATTTCTTAATTTATGAGGTTACCTGACGTTGCTGTAAAAATAGCGTACTTTTAGCCGTGCCTTTTGTGTTTGGGGATTATTTGTTGGGTTTGCGTTTTTTAAAGGTGTGGAAAAGCACAGTTTAGCCTATGCAATAGCAGGAATACGCTTGGTTTCTACCCTGGGTGTTTCGTACTGCGAGCAGGGGCCGGTACCGCTGCCGCGGTGCTGCTGCTGCGCATCCAGGCGAGCCCCAACGATGGCACCGCTCTGGATTCCCGCAAGCGCCAGGGTGGGACTCGGCAAAACCAATCTCCTTTGAACTAACTTCTAGTCGTTTCAGAAATACGTATTTCTGTTGGTTGTTTTTAATTGTTGTTTTACGGTTTTAATATGCCTATACAACAAGATTTCTCCCAGCAGTCTGTCGCGAACAACTGGGGCTTGTGCTGTGCTCCCGGTTATTCCCAGGCAACTGAAGTTCACCTCAAGCGCTCTTTATGTGCACTTAAACGCCTGAAAAACTCCAACCCTATAAACCTCTTGACAAAGAACCCACCACAAACTCGTGTTTTCATCTGTAATTCGCAAAATCTCTTTGGGCACAGAATCGCTGGTGCATCTCAGCTGGGCTATGGCTGGAAAAAAAACCCTCTCCTGGGATCAGGAGTTTCCCCAGGCTCCGTGGCCAGGAGCAGGGCTCGCTTCCTCTGGCCAAGGGAGGGTAGAACCAATTTCTTGGCAATATGCCTCAGCGGGTCACAGTCCCTGGGATCATCCCCTTTTTGCTGACGTACCTTCTCTGTGACAGACAGTGCCTGTTTTTTCTTAATAGTGGTTGTTATAAACTATCTGTAGCAATTCATCACATAAAATGAGGCAGTGGGGCGATGCTCCCCATAGAAGGAAGCACTGACAAGAAAAACTAATTTGACAAAAAATGGGAATACCACATCTGCCTTGGATGTTTTGTCGATTATTGGGAGGGTCGATTTGCTAATTGGTTGAGCACAGATAGTCAACCCTCGTGTAGTTTTCTTAGAAACTGCCCATTCTAGGTTATCTTTCCTCCTTGAATGAAGTTATTAAGTTAATTCAAAGATTTTCAAAGTGATTTAATGAAAAATTAATTTCTGCAAAACAAAAAAAAAATGGCAGGTCATAAATATAAGATACTTTCCATCTGTTCATGGTGCATGACTCAGTGCTACTTGCATACACCTGGATAAAAGATGAATAACCTGAAAATCATGCCAGAAGAGCTTTTTTCCGGTTGGGATCAGGCAGGCCAAGGTCGTTTAGGATTCCCATATAATACCAACTTGTTAGAAATGACATTTTAATAGTATAACTGTACCCCTGGGAGTATTAATATGAAGGAGTAAGACTGAGGAAAAAGCTCCAGTGGCCTGAAATACCTACTCATCAAATGCATTGGAAATTAAAGACTCATGTTCTGTTGGCACTGCCTTGGGGAATCTGGATTTAATGTGCTCAGGGTGCACGTCGGGGCTGCCCCAGCCGTGCACCTGCCGGGACCATCGCTGGAGCCAGGCACCCGCCGAGCCCCGACGTACCAGCATCAGCATTTATCTGCTAGAAAAGGCACTTCCATTGTTCAGTGTTCTTTTGTTTTTTTTTTTTTTCTCCCAATAATTACTTCAGTTTGGTTCCACAGAGGGATGTTTCTGGGGTTCTGGTGTTTATTCTGAGCACAGGTTTGATTAGGATGGTTGGGTGGTATGAGAAACCCGGCGTCCTCCAGCTGCTCAAAGAGATGCTGAAGTGCTGTAAAAAAGCAAAAAACTGGCTCGCAGAGAACCAGCACTTTCTGCTGGTACCCAGCAAGGTGTGGTTCTGTGTTTCATTTCTTTAGAAAGCAGAAGGCAAATATATGAGGGTGTTATTAGAAAAAGATTTTGGAAAAATGCCGCTAAGGCATTTTAGGAAAAAAGTGAAGAATCAAGTAACTACTGATGCTGTGGAGTGCAGCTTTATTTTACTGCCTTGTGTGACACACAAGTAATATCCAGTAAGAGGCTATAAAAACCTTGCCTTTGGCTGAAAAGAGGTTTTTAAGTAATAATTTTGCAAGGAGTTTACCACCCGTTTCAGTGGGTGTCAAAAAAAAAAAAAAGCCATCAGCTTTAAAATTCATTACTTCATATATTTCAGTATTCCTTTATTTCCTCAGGTTGTTGGGGAATCAGTGCTGGTTTGTATCTTGCATTACATTTTGCAATCTCTGTATATCATTTCAGGTTACAATTACAACTATCATCACGTCGACTTTCAGCCACGTTTAGTTTTGCCGCCTCCGACTTAACTGTGTCCGAGATGATTGCGGGGCAAACGTCACCCGTGTCTGCCCAGTTTTCAGAGCAAGAGGCCACTAACCTGGGAAATGTCCTTAAAACAATCCCAACCCCGTTTGAATTGAGGCCGGTAAGGGATTCTGAGAGGCAGCAAATTCCGAATAAGAGTCATGTTGAAAAGCTTTCCTGGCACTCTCTGATGGGGAGGAAAATCTTTTTGTCTGTCCCTCAGCTGGGAAGGGCAATTACCCTGAGAAATGTGGATTTTAGTGGTTGTACATAACAGTAATAATAATAATAATAATAATAGTGATGGGAATTGTGGGGAAAATAATTATAAAGGTATGCAGTGCATTGGTACACAACACAGGGGTATGCCACACAGGCTGTGGGTGCCACGGCAAGAGCTGGGTTTCAGCTTCCTCTTCTCTGCTAAAGCTCTGCAATATCTCTGTGGTTTTTTTAATCCGCCATGGCACTCCTTTAGAGGGAAGGTGCAGTTCTGTATTCTCTTATTTTTAAGTCCATGGCAGCTGGTTGAATGAGAAAGCAAGTTCCTAGGTAGAAATTAAGTAATTCCATAAAGGAGCTGAAGGAAGTTGTTTCCTGCACGTCCATCCCATTTCTTACACCAGCATTCCCAAATCTGGGGATGTTGTTATAAAATCTCAAGGCTGTGGATGCCACTACAACCTGCTCTCGGTGATCAGCCCGTTTTCTGGGCTCTCCTGCGCGTGAAGCATGTTTACTTGCTGCGGAACAAACAAAACCAACGCAAACCTGTCACACAAACCCTTTGCTAGACATTATCTCTGTATTTGAAGATGAGTGTGTAGCAGGTCCTGTGCTCCAAAGTGTGGGAAAATGTTATTCTTGCTGGCATACTGTGTGTGGGAGAGTGGGGAAAAAAACAGCAGAAAAGCTGAAACGATATTTCAAGCTAACGAATCTTTAAAACAGCATCTATGATTAAACAGATGTTCTAAATAATTTAAATTCAGTGCATCCCTTAACATAGAAATGGTAAAAATCTGAAAGTACCACAAGTTTTCCGAAAGTCTGGAAGAAAGATGCTTTAAGGTGACTTTGCTTTGGTGTAACAAGAGAAGCGGTGCTCGCTGCTTCCGTCACGGGTTGGTCTGAAAAGCAATTATTGGGGTGTGTTGGCAGTCACCAGGAAAAAGTTATGCTATGTAAATTTTAAGAGTTTTTAATTTAGTTCATTGGTTTGCCACTCCTGTTCCTCTCTCTAGAGACAAAAAGGAAAACTGTGTGGAGGGAAGTGACCTTTTCAGTGTGGTGGAATTTAATTGAAAGAGGTTTTGTACATCTCTGTTAATTTTCTAGATGCCATAGTGTTATGTTAACATTTCTTTTAAGGGAAAAGATGATGAAAATCCTGTTAGCCCTGGAATGCAACACCCTGGGCATGTCTGCAGTGATCTTCATGTCTTTGTGGGCTCAGGAGGAGATTTAGATGTCACATGGATGCTTTGTCTCTGGTCCTCATGACTGCAAGAAAAAATGGTAAGTGTGCGCTGTCACGGTTGAAAACTAAGTGAACGTACGTTTGATGTCGTGTTTTGAAGAGCTTGACGAGCAAAAGTGTTCATTGCTAAACATTGTTTCTGCTTTCTTTGCGAGAAATACAGCCGTTTTTCGGGGTTGCCTGGTTTAACCCCTAAGTGCTAACAGTGTAATATGTAATTGCTTAAACTATCCCTTCTTACAGCATCAGCCTTTGAAGTCGGTGTCAAGTGCAGAGAGTTTAAATGCCTGATGTAAGCTGTACAACCAAGGTCAGGAAATAAGCACCGATCTCTTGCGGCACACAGATTCTTCCTGATTTTCCTGTTTATCACCTCCAAATATGCAATTCCCACAGCTCTTTAGGCAGCAGGTGTGGTTTATTGGGATTTCACCAGTTTCTTGGTCCTCGGACTGGGACGGCTCTGCCCAGCGCAGGCAGTGCCATCGGTGACAGCACGCAGCGTTGCAGGCTGCGATTTCTCCGTCGTCTGAGGGAACGGCCTTTACAGACTTCCCGTGTCTCATCCCAGGAAATTAGTAAATGAAATCATCTGATCAGAAGAGGGTCGGTGAGGAAAGCTTTTAAAGAGACACTATTAAGTGTTTCTCTATGGAAAATGAGAAAGGGCGAGTGCTTTGCTATCTGCTTTACTACTACTGCCGTTTCAGCTCTGTCACAGTAAAAATAAAAGCAGGCCTTTGGTGTTGGATCCTCATTTACAGGGCAATAAAATTTCAGGGAAAAGTAGCAATGCTTCATAAAAGTACAAACAAAGCAAATACCTTTCTTAGGATATGTCCAACAATCGGAGATTATTTGAAAGGTGGTAAGGAGAAGTGCAGGATGGTTACTTTCCAACTGGTGAAACAAAAATCAGTGGACGTGAAATGAGTTAATACAGGTGGGAGGTTTTCACTCAAGGCACCACAGAGGTTTTCAGTGCAGAATTTTCTGAAGAAACTTTTCATCTAACGCTGATGATGTTTTCTCTCTTTATGTTAATTTAGCTTTTGGTAATGTCAGTGTTTAAATGTATCCGCATTTTTTCATTAGACAGCTAATGGAGACTTTTCACGGAGCACGCTCAAACACTTTTTAGATCGGGTTATGCTCTTCAGCAGAGTGTGGCTGTGGCTGAGCTTGGATGGAGACGCAGCCTTGTCCAAGAAGTCCTGCAGCCCAGCCCGCATGAAAAAGGGAGGAATTGCTGCTGACAGATCTCATTTCTGCCAATGCTATTGCCGCTATGGCTTCACACCGGGTGGAAGAGCAGAGGGTGTGTGCGTTGTGGATAGGGCCCCCTGGGAAGGACCACGCAGGCGAGAGCGGCTGCTCGGGCGAGACGTTGTTCACGCAGGGATAAAACACGCAAACTCGGCTTAGCAGGATGTGAACTGCATCTTTCCCATCTGCTGGGACTCGCAAACTGCAATTCCTGTTTGATAACCTGGGCACGGCAGGGCCAGATTTTGCAGCTGAAGAATTCAGGCCTTAGAAATGGTGTGTTACCCCGCGGAGCGATGCACGGCTGAGCTGAGGGGGCCCTTCGGAGCAGGCGGCACGTGGGGACCACGGTATGGATGTTCTCCACCGGCTATGGGTTACTGTTTCTGTCTGGGGATCTTGCAGGCCGCAGCAGGTGGGATGTTGCAAGTCCTTTGGGATCCCAGGTAATTTCAATTTTTTTTAAACAATACGCTAGAAAAAAAAAATTTGAGTTTAAAAATATAAATCTGTAAAGTTACATAACAATGTAGTACGGATTTGCTTTGCAGGAGCACAGATGAGGTCAACAACCTGCATAAAATCATGGAAATATACACAAATACACATTTTAGTATGTCAACAATGCAGTATCCATGAGAGAAATGATCCTAAAATGTAAGCGCTCGCAGAACCCATCAGCCAGCTTCCCACAAAGCCTTAGCATTTTATCATCCATTTTCATGATGCTTCTGCCGTTGAACAGGAGGGGTTTGGTTAAACAGCATTAGCCCTTTCATTCTGTGTCAGTCAGGCAAGGGTTTTCCACAGTTTTCATGCAAACTTCTTACCAATAATAAAATCAAGCAAGTAATGTTTACATATGATAGGCTGTGTTTTGCTCAGTATTACTTTGATCCTTAGATTAAAACCTCTTCTCAAAAATCACAACAAAGGTGTTTAAAGGAGAAACAGAAAGAGGGTCTCATGCCCTAATTCTTCGGGGCTTGAGCCTCTCCCTGTTTCTCCCACAGGTGATTTCTGTAATACTGAGAGATGTGGGAGTGAGTCGGGGTGCTTTGGTAAGAGACTGTTTCCTTGCTGAAATTTGCCTGGGCTATCACAGGTTGGTGACACAATTTTGCATACCCAGCTTTGCGATTAGTTTTCTGTTCGTTAAAGCTGCACAGGAGGATAAATGTCGTGCAAGATGCCACCGCGCTAACAAAACGTGCTCTCTTGACAGATTATGTATTTTTGGGGGGCAAAAAATATCTGATGGCAGAATTGCCTCTCCATCACCATCCACCACAACCAGATCTTGCTGGGTGACCACAGACACACGTGGCATCTCTGATGTCCTGTGGCTACGCGGAGTCCTGCGTGTCCCGTGGTGTCATCAGGCGGTGGCTGATTGACAGCCTAAGTCAGTTTGAGCTGTAAATTGGCTGTTGAGGTAGGCTGTACCTCCAAGCCCTGTCGGACCGTGCTGAGTGCCATGCGTGGCACCGGGGCACCTCTGGTGCTGCAGGTACTGCCGGGCCAGGCTGGAGCTGACGGAGGCTGGGACAGGAGCCTGCATGGGCTGGCTATGGGAATGCACTTCCTTAGCCAGGTAAAGCCCTGGATGCAGTCATCCACGTAATTCATTTTGTGTTCCCAGCAAGATTAGACCGTGGTGGAGTGTTTTGTATTAGAGCTGTTCTTCCAACACATACTCGTATTCATCTGGGGAGCGTTTGCAAATGATTGAACATTTTAATCTTTTTCTTGCATTTTCTCACGTGTATTGCAGTAATGTGCATATGGTAACAGCAAGTGGACTATGACCCAAAAGGGATTTATGGGTTGTGGAACAATACCTCCCCGCTGTAATTTCTTTCTCGTCTTCATCTTCTCCTCCTGTATCCTCATGTAACTTCATACTGAGTATTCTGAAACATCATTTATAGCAGAACTGTTCCTAGAGGCTCCCTTCCCTGGCCCGAGCCCAGCCGTGTGCTTCGGCAGGAGCTTCACAAGAGGCACTGCTATTAATACAAACGTAAATCCTTCTCTGTGGGTAGTCAGCATGTATCTGTGCAGTTTGTGGGTACGCTATGTGTAATGCTATTTGCTCCGCATGTGTATAAATGCAAAGGAAATAGTGCCTGAGCATGGAATGGACCAATACAATGTTCCCTTCCTGGCCACACTTTAAATTGTGTCTTCCCAGTTGGGTGGCTTTATACTAAGCAATGAAGCAGTTGTGGTATAGCTGCTTGGGAGAAATCCCTACTGGTAACAGGTGACTCTCTTTGGGAGGTTGGTAGAACATGTGAATTTAATTTGAGTTTCTCTTACAGTGTCCACAGAGCAGAGTGGCCAAACGGCCCCAGCCGTTGTGATAAACCTTGCCGTTCCTCTAAGCTGCTCTCTGCAGTCTCGTCCCAGCGCTCCTCCACGGTCCCAGGGCACGGCTGCAGTGCCGCCAGAAATGCTAATCCAGAGGAGTGCTGCTTCAGACAAAAGGCTCGCTCTTGTAAAGGCTGAGTTTATACATTGTGATAGTGAATCTTCCCTGAATTGTTCCTCTTTGGGCAGGGAACCATCAGCTGCACGGACCCGAGCGTAGTTGCGACAGCACTGCTCGCTGTTCCTTCTGGTACCGCAGGGCTGGGGTTTGTTTGTGGCAGGGTTGGACCACGTTGGCCATTGCATGAGAGGCAGTCATCTGCCATGTTTTTGTGAGTCATTCACTTTCCCCTCTAAATCAATTTTCTCAACGGTTTTTCTCCCCCAGTGGTAATAATTTTACTTTCATACCATTTTCTACTGCAGATATCAGTCCTAAGCCACTTCATGCAAGTGTATGTCTCTAGAAAATGCACTTAACCATTGCAGTCTGGTTACGTCTCCTTCCAGCTGGTGTCAGAACCCACCTTTGGATTCCTCTGCTGAACACAGCACAGCTTCAGGACCAGAGCCTGCCTAGATCTAATATTGCACGGTTTCTAGTTTCTTGTTCTCCTTCTAGTGTCTTGTTCCCCAAAGACTGCGAAGGCAAATTGCCTGTTCACAAAGGCTGAGACTGCTGCCTCTCAAGGGGCTTTGTTTTATTTTGGTTTTTTGAGGCAGTCAGCAAGAACAGCTGGTTCTGCACTTAATTCGGTGGATAAAAAGATCTGCTTCATAAACCTGTGAATATTACCCCTCGCTTAGTCCTCAGAGCATCACTGTGCACACTGTAAGCTGTTAATGCAGTCGGTACATGGGGTCCATCCTTGGGGCCTTTCCTTGAAGATCTGGCTGATGACCTGCTAACACTTGCTATAGGAATATGGTTGGAGCTGTGCTTGTTTTTAACTTCATTTGCAGAGACAATGATAATAACTTGTGGCTCCCTTCCTACAAAATGACACATTGCAAAAAGGATAGACGGTAACTTGCTTTAAAATTCAAAACAGCAGTCTTTCCCCAGTCCAACAAAGTGATTAACTCTCTCAGCTTACATTGAATAATTGCAGGCTTTCCTTCATGCTCCCATCTTTGTATTGTTCTACTGAACATCAGCTGATACACCTTTACTATCATGACACTTTTTCTTGATGCACAATTAGAATTATAACACCTTATACGTTATCCTCTGGAAAGCGTTCAATATAATTAAAAAGCCAGACTTCCTTTGAAATAACAAAATTCTGGCTCTTCATCATGGCAAGTAATAGTGTTACAGAATGAATTGTTTTTCAGGAAAATTATGCTGGCAGGTTGGGCTGTACATCAGGCTGTAGAAGTAGGACACATTCCTTATTTGTTGTCAGTTTTCCTTTTGTGCCTCATGCAGATTTGTCTTCCATTTCCAGCGCTGGAGAGGGAAACCTTGATTTAGGAAACTGTGTTTCAATAAAATGACAATACTTATGATCTGTTGGTGTAAGGCTGTCACCTTTCCCCTTGAGTTGCTCCGTTGCCTTTGATATGATTTCAGACAGAGAAGTAGGGTGGCAAATGCAGCCTATGTGATCCTGCACCAACCCTTTGGAGGCAGCTGGCTCCTGTTGGGATGCAGGGCTGGGCTGGCAGTAAGTGAAATCAGCCGGGTCCCAAAGCCCGGCATTATTCCTAACCTGTCAGAGTTGAAAGATTTTGTCATAGTCCTGTAAAATGTGGTGTTATGCAGGCGTTTCAGCTTCCACTTAAAGGTAAAAACAAGTTTCTGTTCCTTGCCGTAGTTGAAGGGGGGGGGGAAAAAGGTGGCTCGGAATCCCAAAAACAGATAAAGACAATGTAACTAATTAAAAAAGAATAAAAACGTCTTGTGGTGATTAAAGCAATCTTAGAATTTGCGAGGGCTGGGAGGAGAGTGCCTGTTTTTTGGCTGCCTAGGGTTGGCAGTTGGTGTTGGGGCATGCCTTGGGTACTATTTTACAGCTTCTGTCTCTATGTCCAAGTCTTAGTGAAATGAGTTTTAGGTCCGATTTTAAGTCAATAAGGCAGCATTTATTAGGTGGTTTCACACTGGTTGGGATTTTCATGTTTCTACCCTATTTTTATAGCACTTAAAAATCTTTCTTTATTCTTCAGCCTGGAATGCATTATCGCCACTAATGTAAAATACCAATAAGAATATGTAGTATGCTTCTCCTGGTGACCCGTATAACATTTCTTACAAGGTACAGACTCAGAAAGCATGAAAACCTCCATACAAGGAAACGCACGAAACTTTCCTCAAGGTTGCGGTGAAGAGCACGCTCCTCGTGCAGAGCCGTCGCATGCCCTGAACGCAGCCGAGGCAAGCAGCCTTCCAGCGCGCGGGGGGTTACCCGTGCTCGCCGTGGGCTTTCGATGCAGACAAATGGCTTGTACAATGAGCTTAAAGCTGTCGACCTTCAGGGCACGGTGGAAGGCTGGTATAGACACTTTGCTGTTGTTCTATGAGAGCATTATAAGCATTGGAAGAAGTGGGAGGATAGACGTTAATATTTTTTGTTCTTCCCCGGAGCGCTGCTGTTCGGGTTTCGAGGGGTGGCGTACGCCGTGCTGGAGGTGGGTATCGCTATAGTTAGAGTTTGTCCCTGGTATCCTTTCAGGATGATCAGGTTTCCTTATATCCATCTGATCTGGGAATCAAAAGAAATGAAAAGAGAATTGGCACACCATTCAGTTGCTGGATTTTTTTATTTTTCCTTTTCATACAAGGAACCAAATCTTATCTTACTGTTCTGGCATAATGGATATAAATACATCACAGTGTATTTCTGCTCGGAAATCTGGCCTGGTATCTTTTGTCTGATGTGGATATTTACATTTTCTTTCTATTTTCAATTATGTGATCAAGGAGAAGCCGACCTTTGTGTCTGCCTTCCAACGTGCTTTTCATTCATGCTATTTGTTAGAGTTGCTAGGGGAAACTTTTGGGTGGAGTTGATGAAATATATTTTGCTGCAGTATTAGCTGGCTGATAATTTAACTTTTCTTATTACGTTATGCTGCTAAGCAACTTTTTAACGGACTGTAAGCTTCCTTTTTCGTATGGGTGCCTGGAGAGCATGTACAGTCTTTATAATACGCTTTAAATCTAAATAAAAAGTTAAGTATATAGCACTCTAAGTCTTCATAGTACTTTAATAGATTTATTTAATCATCCTTTATGAGCTAGGCTAGCAGTTACTGCCTCCCTGTTACCAAAGGGGGAAATGATATATCAGGAGACGGAGTGACTTGCTTTGGTCAGGAGAAATGGCACTGAAGCAGGAGGGCTCCCACGCAACGCTGTTCTCTGGTGGGAGAATCCCCGGAGCTTTAATCGCTCCGCTTTTGTGTTAGTCCTCAGCGCTGGTTCCATGCGAGCGTTGGTCCCCGCTGCCTACCCGGGGGTCAGGCTGGAAGTGCTTAACGTAGCGTCACGCAGGGGCCGGCCGGGTTTGCAGTAGGTAAAAACTGCAGTCGCAGGTCTGCACTGATTTTCTTCATCGCAGGGTCTGACTCGCGGTTTGCAAGTTCTGTCAGAATAAATTAACTGCTAATTTATCATCTAGTCAGGTGAGTCCTGAATAGGTTTGGAAATCCAGTTCACGTCATGCATATTTCCTATCCGATTCGTACAAAATACTTGGGGGTCCTGCATACCGGTGACCGCGGTTACCTGGGCAGGGTTGTTTAATAACCTCATGCGAAAAAATGGAAACAGATACTTAATGAATCAAAGTGCACTCAGATTAAATGATCAGAAATTCCTAGTTAATCACCAGAAAGGAAACTAGTTAAATTACCATTCAGCTTTTATGGGGGCTTTGGGATGGTAAGCTAAAATAAGTCCCTTCAATCACTTTTTTCATTAGATTGCACAGGCATATTCAAGGTTAGTGAAGATAAATGCAATGTTCTTTGCTCACTCTTGAAATTATAGTGTTTAAATAGCGTTTTATGCTTCATCGCCTAATACTAAACCTGAGGTATACTGGTAAGAAGAAGCCATGGCAGAGAAAGCTTAACAGACAGGCACACAGAAGAAAGGTGAAAATTGTGGGATATATGAATCAAGATTTAAAAGACTTTCATTTAACTATTATTTAAATTTCTAATTGGATTTTGCCTCAAGGAACAAGGTAGATAAGTGATACTGGAAAGTGAGACGCTAATTCCTGTGTTGGCTCCGGTCTTTCGGAAGCACAGCAAATGGCCGTGCTTCGGGCGCCACGTGTGATTAAATGTGGTGTGTGGATGTCCCACTGCTCCGAAGGCCATCGAACACTTTCGATAGCCAAAGGGGAAAAAATTGCGTATTTTGTTGAAAGTATAGGATATTAGTAGCAAAAGAGCAAATTCTTTTGGCAGCTCTGTGTCCTTAGGAGACACCAGCGTGGCTTTGTGGTGACAGAGCTTCAGCAGGTAGGTCAGGTCCTCATACGCAGGAATTGCCTCAGCTCCCTGCCGAGGCTGTCAGTGTTCAGGTTATCATCCAGCAGGTACTGCCCGTCTTTGAGTTTTTTCTTTTTTTTCTTTTTTTTTTTTTTTTAATCCCTGTCAGTTATTTTAATGTTGAAGGAAATGTTTTGTCAGGGGTTCTAAATTTAATATATCGGGTGTCAGTGGCAGCAGCTCCCGCTGAGCCGTGGGAAGGCAGAGGAGATGCTCCATTGTTCCTGCATGGGGAGCGGTGCTGGCTGCGTGCTCGGCACCCCTCAGCCCCGATGGGTCTCTCGGCTGGTTTGATAGTGTAGTTCTGTTGCCAGTGTGGAGGCATCTTCCCTTACTTTGAGCAGTAGCTACTCATCAGCGTGACGTTTTTGAGAGGTAGCACTGCTATTTCAGGGATGGGAAACAAAGATGCTGTAACCCCAGGAGGTGCTTGCAAAATGGAAAGAAAATCTCACAGTGCTTCACAGCCAGAAGTAAATACAATTCTGAAATATATAACAACGCCTACAGAGAAGAAAGAGTAATAAATCTTAGTTTAAGCATGGGTCTAAATATTTTGGTGTTCCTTTTTTTTTAATTTAAAAAAAAAGGCAAACCTTTACAGGCTCACGAAGGTAACAAGATCCCAGTGATATCCTTTCAGTTCACTGAAAGGGATGATTTTCAGAAGAAAGTGAAATCAGTGAAACTCTTTCACTTTCTTTCTTCGCTTTTTAACATCCATCCCCAAGGTTTCTGACACCCAGAACTTTCTTGAAAAGCTAAGGAAAGAAAACACAGCTGCAGGATTTCAAAGCAGGTCACAATCAAGTCAAAGTAATCTAGTTATAAAATCTGGGGTCTTTTCATTCACTCTGAGGTTTTCCCACAAATGGAAATATTGGAGAGACATAAGGTCATATAGATTGCTTGTTAAACTGGTGCAGCTTTACTTAAAAGAATAGTAAGTAGCCCTTTGCGATGAATGATCAACTCTAAGAATATTTGCTAGCTAAAGTCCATAGAGCCTTGAAGTGTTGCTGATTTTGTTTTCTAGTGATACTGGTAATTATGTTTCCTTTGCCAATTGGGATCCTATCATCATTGAAATAATTAGTACATTTCCAGATACTTTGATATGTCTAAAAATTTTCTCTCTAAGCCTGACAATGCAGACGTAGAAGACAAGAAAAGAGCATCATTACGTTATTTTTCAATGTAAATATTTTTAGATCAGTGTCAACACTGGGAGAGGGGTGGCACATGGGTTTGAAGTGGAACCGAATATGCCTCGCTGAGTTACAGAGGAAAATACTGTCTCATTTTCTTCAAATAGTCGGAAAAGCCCTGGGAGGAAACTCTGGAGTGGGATCGTCAACTGGAGCCCTCCTCACCTCCAAGACCTCCTTTCCAGCTTGCACTTTCTCATAAGCATAGGTCCACAGGAATGTGTAGGAATGGCCCCAGATGTTCAGCCAGGTGCTGGTTCTGCCTTCTTGCCCACCCGCTATTCCTAGGGAGGTTTCTGTCGTGCAGGGAGGATGCCCAGGAGGTACATCTTGGCTCCCCATTTCCTCTGGAGGTGGGCGATTTCTCTTTTTTGGTCTGCCTGGGAGGGATTTTGGAGGGTTTTTTCTAGATGGTTCTTTGCTTTGTTGCCAGAGCAAAGTAATTGCCAAACTCTGCCGGTGGAGTTTGGGTGAGCCCATCGTTTTGGTAACCAAGAACTGAAGATAGTTTTGGGGGATGAGGGATTATCCGTGATAATCCAGTAAACAAACTTCCCACCCTTCTCTTGTAGTGGGGAGAAACTCTTTTTGGATGCGCTTTCAAATATCTGATTCTAAAATGGATTTGCGTAGCCTGGTTTCCACAATCGCTTGCTTTAATGATGTGGTTCACGTTTCCATAGTTTTCAGCCATCTTCAATGGTAACGAGCAGGGAGCAATTAGCAACTAGTTAGCTCAGCAGTTTCTGGGAGAAGGACATTCTGCCCCCCCCCGGGGGGATGTTGTACCCTTTCCTCACAGAAGCAGGCAGATTCTGCTTTGAAACTTCCCAAGGACCGCATGGCACTCGGGATTTATGGAGCGGACGCCATCCTGGTAGCTGCCAACCATATGCTCCCGCAGCCGCTCCGGATGCTCAGCCCCCGGTCCCTCCGGGGAGCTTGGTGGCCAACAGCTGTCCCCGCTGACTGGCAGCACTGATGGAGATGGTCAAAAACCTCACCTGGGGTAAGACGGCCATGAAGCTGTGTTAACCCTTTCATAGGCTGCTTGGGGCGTGGGGGTCTGCAGCGGCTCTTACTGATCCCGAGCTGTCTTCCATCTTCGGCTGCAGGCTGGGTGCCTGTCCGGTTGACAGCTCTATAAATCTGCCTTGCCGAAGGGCACTGACATGTAGGATTTCCTTCATGTGCTAAATAAGTGGATTCCTGCATCCCTTTGGGTACTGAGATTATACCAAGGGGCCAATGTGTGTGAGCAGAATAAAACCTCATCAGAACATAGGGAACGAAGAGGGGTATTCCAGCTGATGATCCCTCCGCGGTTGTGCCAGCAGCGGGCTTGTCTGAGGACCCGGAATCTCATTAGTTACTTGTGGCTCACTGAAGCACGATTTTGCTTCGTGATCTAATTTCTCACATGGTTGGTGTTTGCCCTGTATTGCTGAGGTCTGGCTTCGCTTAATTTTAGTGGAAAAGCATAGCAATAGACATTAAAGCATCCGTGAGGAGTAGAAGGGCTTTTTCCTAGTTTGGCGTGTTCTTCATTTCGTAGTAGTAGTAGTTCATTATGGCGGTTCACAGAGGCCTAAAAATGATGATTTCTGTATTACTGGTATCGTGGCGGTGCCAAAAACGTAATCACGGTCCAGGAATACGCTGTTAAAATTGTGAAACAAAAATGTGTTGGTAACGGGTTTAAAAAAATAACTTCGCTCGTGGTCTGATGGAGTTTCTCTAGTGGAAAAGAAGAAACAACTAACACCCAGGAACAAATCCAAAGGGGTGAAAGTAACAGATCTACGTTCCAGCAGGCCCTAAAACAGACTTCTTCAAATTAACCTTCTAATCTGCACTGCACCTTTCATGTTTAATATTAGCCGGGGCCAAGGGGGCACAGCAGCCTCAACTTCTAATCCAAAATAATCTCCTTCATGTTCAGTGTGATTTTACTCCCAGTTACTGACTTCAGAGCCAGGTCTGCAATGAATTAATTGCAGGATGGCTAAATGTCTGGTGATTTTTGTAGTTGCCTTCCACTGTAGCTCGAGGCTATGGCTTGTGTTTTAGGCTTTTGATCATGTACTGATTATTGTGTCATTATTTTGGGAATCTTCTAGTATCCTACTGGAAGGCCCAATTAGACTAATTAAGATACTCAGAAGGAAAAGCGTGCAGGTACCAGAAGTGTCCAAAGAAATGATACTGTAAACTAGTGACGATCGCAGTGCCGCTGTTAAGAATCACAGTTCGTTATTTTCCTTTCAAGGCACTGAATCATGTTTTGGGAAAAAATGATACTGCAAAACTGCAGTATTAGAAGGTCTGTAGATGCATTTTGCACAGTCGTAGTGCCATATGAAGTTACGTTATTGTTAATTACGCAGATGTAGGTGAGAACATTTGTACACTTTATGCAAATATTTTTGAAGGCAACTTATCCTCATTGTGCTTTCATAACATAAATATTACCGTGTTTGCTGCTCTACAGGATGAAAGAAAACTCGGTCCAGTGACGCTCCAGGCTGGAATGAAGGTTAAACTAAAGCCTGACGTTGCATGTTTGAGAGGAGAAGTGGTATGGTGAGGAGCCAAGAGGAGACATGTCTGCCCCTGGGACGCGAGGAGGTGATCATCCTGAACCACCTCTGGGTGAGATGGAAGTGTTTGTACTGGGAGGGGAGACGGCTGTTAGGATCTCACCTAACCATACGTAACTCGTATTGCGTTGGCATTGTGAAAACAAACCTAGAGGTGGTCAGTGCCCGAAGAGCTGCAGCCTAAATAGGCAAGGAAGACCTTTTAGAGAGGGAAAAGAGCGATTAAGACTTTGATCCTCCAGCGGTTTTCAGAGGTACTTTACGCAGTGCTGAATCCATTGGGTCTGTTCCCAGACTCAAGGGGAAGTACAAGGGAAGGACTTTGCTGGGCCAGGCTAATCTTTGAGTTGTACCAAAATCACAGAGACCCTAAAAATGAATGTAAATATTCTGAGATCTTGTGCAGTGTTTTAATGAAGCTTTCAAACCTGGCTGGCACTCGACGTGGCAGTCGGCCTGCAGGTAACTGATAGAGGTGATTGTGTGGGAACTTCGTCTGTGAAGGACATAGTAGAAAAGAGAATAGCTTGGCTAAATGTTGTCAGATGGATTTCGATCTCTATGAATGATTTTATATTAAAGCGAGACAGGTATTAAAAAATTATGTTCAGAATTATAGGAGCAGTCCTCAGCAGTACATTCATATCTTTGTCTTTAGTGACTTCAGAGTAATTCCCAGACAGGTGTTACACAGAGAGTGAGGTCTTCTGAAGTCTTTGGCAAGCTAACAATTACAAAAATAAAGGACATGGAGGTCTGGGGAGCTGTCAAAAGAATGATGACTTTCCCCGTGCCTGAATCCCTCATTGCACTTGTCAGTTTACTTTGCGTTATTGCAAGGAGGCAATATTGAGGCAAACCGTCACTGGTGACTTCTTATGACAACCAAGGACTTTGTCTTTTTGTCCTTTGCAACTGTGAAAGCAAGGGTTGAGCTCTGAACACAAAGGTCTATTGCTTCTTCCTCCTGCTGCTCAGCGAGAGAAGTTTGAGCAAAAGCAAACCAGCAGATAAAAGACTGGGAGAAGGTGTGTAAAGTGTGTAAAAATGATTCCTGGGGAATTCTCCTAATTGCTGCCCTTGGAAAGGTCAATGAGATCATTGATAACTCTAAAAGAAATTTTGCGTGGGCAGTGGGAAGAGAAGCCTAATGAGGCATCAAAATAGGAGCATTCTGAGAAATATTTCACGTGCCTGGTCAATAGTGGGTGAGCAAGGGGGGCTGGGGAGAGGGACTGACCGTGGGCAAGCACCGGTGGCTGGCAGAGCCCTGCCAAGAGTTTTTGAAGAACAGCTGAGGACAACTTTAGGCGACGTACTGGGAAGCTGTGGCAGAGTGAATGTGCGTGTTGTGCTGTTATCTGCTCTCCTGAGCCCGGTCAGCTCTTCTGCCCGAGTATCTGATTGTGCCAAGTGCTGCCTGTGCGATAGAAAAATGACAGGGCTGCTGTGCTGGATTATTTTCTCTGACGTGAGCACCGTTTTAATAACAGGAGCTCCTAATGGCAATCATGCTCTAACTACCACTGAGATTTCACCCCCTCTGCTTCATGGACCTCCAGAGAAATCCACTGATACCAGCAGTGGACATGGGTGGGCTGATCATACAGACCTTGTCACTTTGGGTTTTGGTAATGGAAAATAAATGCCTTTCAAGGATTTTTCTGTCCAAAATACTTTCTTCACCCCTGCCCCCAAGTAAAATTTTATTCAAGGTCTTTTACTTCTTTCCATCTTTGCAAGGATACCAAAAGGAGAATTAAAACAAAACAAAAGACAAAAGTCAGAAATTCAAACATTCCCTAAATAAATTGCAATAGCAAGACATTTTGAAGAAATAAAAATGTTCCTCTTTAAAACCTGGAGACTGGAAGTTATCTAGAAACACACATTTTGAACAGAAATGCCTTGGGTTTTTTTCCCCCCCCTCACCTGCTCTCAGAGGATCTGGGCAGAGAGGGGATGCTCTGGGCAGTTAAGTGTTGCAGGATGCTGTTTGGAAACGCAGGGTTTTCCCTTGGGTTGCTGCGGCCAGTGCCTTTGGTACTGGAACAATAAGGACAGTAGACAATCTTAAATGGTTGCGTGCTTGAAGTGCCTCAGTTTATTTTATTTCCCATTCAGGAAAGATATTTGCAGGGGAGTAAAACTGTTCAGGAGTCAAATTCTCCTTGACAGAAGCCAGCTGAAATCTTTCTGTTTGTTTAACTCGGAGGAATGGAAGCAACAAGGCTCCCTTACGTCCTGTGCCTACTACTGCTGTCACTTCTACAATGGAGAAAAAAAAAAAATAAAATTAGCACACACTGAAATTTCAGTTGAATTGCTAAAATACTCTTTCAGCAGATAACTTCTATGTGAAGGATACCTGGAAATTATTCTGCTGGCAATTGATTTGCCATCAGACCTGATTGAGATGAAGAGGGAGATGCCCAAGAAGGAGTTTGAATGGTCGTTATATATTACAGAAACACACAGGTATGAAGTGTGCTATATGACCCTTTCAGAGGGTGTTTTTTTTAAGGAGATCCTGGTTTGAGTGACTTGTTGAATAGTTCACTAGTAGGCGCAGTCCTGAGGTGGCTTAAATTAGAGTTGCCCCAGTGATGTCAATATGCATCACTGGAGAGTTCGGTCCCCTGCACGAGCCAGCATTGTCTGCACTGGAATTGGTATGTGACAGGGTCTGTAAATCACAAGGGAGTCCAAGGACATGAGTAAATGCCGTTAGACCAAGTTCATGGTAATTCTAATTTCCATTCAAAAGGCTCACCTAGAAGAAAGCTGTGTATTTCAACAAATTGGGCTCTTGAATCCAGTTCCTAAATCACACATGCCTCTTTATTATCTGGGGCACAGTTTAAAGCAAAATTTCACGTTTTCTAACATTAAGGCAAGTTTGAAAAAAGCCTTTCCTTTGCATATACAAAGTTAAATTGTCCACAGACCTGGTGCAATGTGACTGGTTTGTGTTTGGCTTTTTTTTTTTAAAAAGACATTTTATGTAGGTTGGGGTTCTGACTGATGTCACTTTTAGCAGGAGACTTTTTTTGTTTCACTGTAAATTTTCCTATAACACCAAACCCTGTTTTATAAGAAAGGTTTGGACTACGCCATCTGTGTCTAAAATGCACTTAAAATCCAACTTCCTTGTCTGACTCGTGGTGCTTCGGAAGCGTCGTCTCGGTGGCACGCACCTGCACTGGCTGCTCCGTGGTCGCATCTGCACGGCTTTGCTCGCTCCGTCTCCGCTCGTTCACCAAAATCTCAGTGGTTTCTCTGGACTACATCCCTGTGCCGTGGGTAACAGCACGCAGCTTTAGGGAGAAAGGGGGGAACTCCCTGCCATGACGGAGGGTAAGACAGCTTTGCCGCAGTACACCTGTCCCTGCAGGGGCAGAACTAATTCCTTCACGGTTTAATGGTATTTACATGACTCAAACGGTTTCAGTAAATGAACACATTCCAGAGATCATGTTTGAGAAAATGCAATAAAGCATAATGGAGTTAACAAGGTGACATTTATGAAACTGTTGTTAACAACACAGGTGAAGGGAGTTTTACAAGGGATTGCATTATCATCTGGCCCGTGCAATACTGCATGTGCTGCGCACTATGTTTAGAAACGCTGATTTTAATCTAATGTACACTTACGTTACTGTGCAGTACTGCATGTGAGCCGGTGTAGAGCAGCCAGGGTTTCCTGGCTGTGGACTGTGGAGAGCTTAGTGGTGTGCCTGCCAAGACTGGCGCCTGCTCCAGCTGCTGCACTGCATCGAGGGGCAGTTAAAGCACACTGCGCATCCTTATACCCTGCTGTGTACTGTGAAACATCGCCGTAGTTAACACGGGGAGGTGATGTGATCGCTCCCTGGAGAGGAGGCTGGCCAGCATTTAAACAGCCACGGGGAAGGAGGGCTGTAGGTTCTCGTGCCGTTAACCGTCCTGTCTGTGGCATTTGAACGTGAATGTATTGGTACGTAGGAGCCTCGAGCACAGCTCTCATAAGGACAAGTAAATCTCAAGCTGTTTAATCGCTTATTGAGAACCTTGTGTGCAACACAGTGCTGGCTTGCGAGGAAGCCATCGGGAGCTGGCTGGGTCTGAGCGCTTTGAACTGGCTGGCCTCGGCTGGCTCTGAGCTGAGCCTGTACGGAGGTATAGCCCTCGGTGGAGAACAGCTCTCTGATAACTTTGCTGGGCTTTTTAATCTTGGAGCCCTGCCAAAGCAGATTCCCAAAGTGGGAGATCTTGCGGTAGCTGTGTCTTGAGGAGGTGAAGGTTGCAAGTAGTCGCACCGTACCCTGAGTGAAGCGTTTACTTCGCTCTGCTGCACCAGAAGGACATTCAAGGGCTAAAAAGACACAGCCCTGGTTTCACCCTTGCTCCTCTGAAGAGGCTAGCGGTGCTGGAGGTATTAACCTGCCTTTGAGAGACCATGGTTGTGCAAAAAGCATCGTAAATGCTCTTCTCCTTGCTTTGAGTGAAGCCCTCTTTTCAGCTTTGCCTAGGAGAAGAGGCACACTTGAAATATCACAAGTCGTTAAATTAATTAGCTAATGTCTAAAAAGTGCTTTGAAGAGGAAAAGCATTAAATAAATAGAAAGTAGTGTTAACATTATTTTTAATAAATGTAAGAGCACATTCCATAATGAAAGCTTGTGTGATGAAGTGCATTTCACTGTGTATTATTTTCCCATGCCCCTTAACAACAGAAGAATTAAGTTTTTCTCATTATTTCAAAATTAGTCTTTAGGCACTGTAGAGAGCTCAGACTTTTATTTCCCTCAAAAATAGGTTAAAAATTGTATTCAAGCATTTTTATATTTTATAATTCGGGAAGATGAAGGAGGGCAACGTGACAATAATCTCCACCATGTACCCTCCCCCGAGATACGTAACGGGGCTGGAGAAGCATTTCTAAAGAACCACTCCAGTTCTGTATTGAAATTCTGTCAAACTCCCTTGGAATAAGATACAAAGGTGGATAAAGAAATCTGGATCACAGCGATAAGCTCCTGAAGTGAAGGCCAGGCACAATAGAGTGAAAAGCAGAAATGTTATGTAAGTACATTATTTTAATTGAAAAGCAAAACATCCTTACTTTTCTTGGGAGCAGATTGTGTCATGGACTGTAAGGGAATACAAAAAGTGAGGGCTTGCCATCAACTCCATGTATAGACTGTCTTGCCTCGTTGAAGTCAATAGGATTTTTTCACTTTAATTTAAATTAGACTTTGGATTTCACTCCTCAATTTTCAGCAGTTTTGATCTAAGTGAGGGCTGCTGTTTCTTCATTGGCCATCTTTTGACTCAAAAGATGGTCACGAGATGCACTTGTTAACTTCTGCTCGGCACATTTTTGGAAGAGAAGTTGCAGACAGCTCCATCTTTGGAGAGGTGTGCTTGAATTGAAGATCTTCCAAAAAGCTGTTTTGCCAGTGTTAAGTGGCCTCTGTCAGCCCCGGCTTGGCTTCTCCTCCTCGGTGCGAGTCGGTCGCAGCGGTGTCTGCACCAGCGCAGGGCTCGAGCGGAGCATCTCCCGTCCAGCACTCCCAATGTCACCGTGTCCTGTGCCTTGCAGCACGGAGAAAAGTCCCTTGCTGGGTTGAAGTTTTTCAGAGCAGCATCTTCCCTGAAGTCCGACACGCACAGGAAGACCACTGGGGCTTTCTCAGAGTGCTCGTGTCCCTCGTGGCCACTGCTGGAAGGAGGAACCGCTCTTCTTGCCCAAAGCATGGAAGAAATCACAGCCTGGGCTGAGTCATTATAAAAGTCTCTCTTAGGTATTTAGCATTTTTGTGGCAGCAAACCACTTTATATAGCACGTGCAAGTGATTATTTTGTTCAGTGAAATACGTTACGAGAAGATCCATGGTGTATGTTGTGTAAATAAGGCAACAAGTGAGAGAAGATGGTTTCTGTTTGATTTTTTTTTTTTTAATTGTTGGAATAATTTTCCCACAGCAGCTATCAAGAAAACCTGTGCTTTCTTGCTTAATATTTTCTGAAAAATACCAGTTTCATTTCTTCTGGTTGTGTTTTTCTCTCTCTTCTCTTTTTTTTTTCCTTTTTATTCCATTTATTATGTAAAAAAATTATCTACTTTTCAAATAATGACTTGAAATTGTGAAGAAATATCTTTCTCTCCAAAATTTTATCTTTCAGGACAGATATGTCGACAACTTAGTGGGAGAATGAGGAGGACAGGGGAGTTCTCATGACCCCTTCTATGAGCATAGGCATGATTTGGTGTCAGTCTCTTTGTGGACCTGACTGGCACACCACGTATTTCATCATGCCGATCATTATTCCTGTAGCCATCTCTGTTCTTGCCCTCCAGGAATGTTTCTGAATTTATCTCTTTACAGAAAGAGCGATCGCATACAAAACCGCTGTGAGGATAAAGACAACTCTTTGGGGAGGTGGAGGGCTAGGGTCCCCCATCCCCCCTGCCCTGGCAAGCCCCTGCTCTGCCGACACGCGGCGGCCGGTCAACTCCATTACTGCTGAATATGCTTCTCAGAGACGAGACGTACCAGCAGCTTCATGATTCATTTGCCATCCTTTGTGAGCACTCACTCGAATAACCTTGCATGGCGCTTTCCAGAGAGTCAGAGGTCATCCTTCCAAAAGCCAGGCACCTCAAGAATCAGTGTGTATATACGTATATATGGCCTAAAGAATTAAATCAGTGGCTCAAACTACTGCACGCAGCACCAAAGATTACAGTTGTTTCAAATAATGCTGTATTATGCCCCATAAATTCAGTAAGGTGACCCAAGAGTGTTCATTAGAATTTATTTTAGCCACACTTATTGTCACTTAACAGACTAAACAAGAACTGATGGCTCTTCAAGCAGTAATAGTAAATTATAGTTATGGCAAACACAAATGCCTCATTACATCTAGTCAAGGTCTATTTCCCCTTTATAGCGATAACTGTAGGAAAGCATTGTTTTTAATTTATGAATAAGGATGCACAGGAATCTTTGCTTTCCTATTTACATAAACACGGTAGACAATTAATCTTCTGTAAAGTAACCAGAGTGGTGTTTAAAATGTACAGACTCCTTCCAAAACGCATTCCAAAATGCCTACGGGGTATCCGTATCGTAGGGTGTTTTAATGATAATCTGTTACATAGATGAGTACAAACAGCAGGAAAATAGACAATTTATTTCTTTTTTCTTAAGTCTAGTTTTATGCTATGTGATCCTTTCAGTGAAAACTGATGCGTGGATTTTTATTTGCTGAAGTATTGGGGTGAAAGTTATGTCAGAGTAATAGGAATAGCTAAGGTAGCAAAATATGATGAATTTTTATTGCAGTATTACTTGTCTGATTTCCTCTATGTGAAATGTTCTTATGATTTTCAAAAAAATCTTTTATACTAATGTTGCAGTATAAATAATGGAGTGATGGAGAAAAACTGAACTTGTGTAAGTGTCAGGATTAGCCCTGCTTGATAAGCATCTTTTGGTTTTAATAGTTTACTGTGTTCTTGATATATTACCTACCTATATTCTGCTTAACAGCTGTATGACCTACACAGATTTTTGTTGTTGTTGTTGTTAGTTTTTTTTATGTATTATGGACAAAACAGGGGGAGATGCAGCCTGTATGGAGAGAGGGCAAATGCAGGTAGCCCACCGAAGGCTGATACGCAAGGCCCGTTTTTTGTTTCATTCTTCTCAAAAAGGCTAGTTGTGTTTAGAGATATTTAATTAACTTTAACAAGCGGACAAGCATGCAGTTCAGCATACAAGAGGGGCAAATTAACAAATATTTAGATGCTGTAAATATTCTGGTATCAGTAACTGTTCTGTAGATTTTTGCAGAAGTGGGCAACTTTGGCCAAATATCTTATTTCTCAATCTGTTGCATGAGCCAGAAAGAAAATGAATGTGGTTTTCAGGGCTCATAGCAAGGCTTCTGTGTTCCTAAGGAGGCAGGGAGAAGATATTTGCCTGTACGTTGAGTGCATTTCACCTTGACATCCTTGAGCAATAACAGAAACAACTCTAAGATGTTAAAACAAAAGTATTTGCACACACTGGCTGTGTTTCAAGAACAAAATAAATTTTGCAATAATTTATTCTTTTATTTTTTTCCACTTTCCCCTAAAGGTTGGTATTTTTCAGACCAGACCTTTAGCTTGATCTTGTCCACATTTCAACCTATTTTATTGTTGCTGCAAGAGATAAATTTTAGATACTACCTGCATGAAATGTCTGATACTATTTTTTTGATTCCTTGGACATGGCACAGTTGTTCCTTGCCCTCTCTAGGACTTTTAAAATCAGTAATTCAATGTATCTTTCAGGGCATAGCTGGTTTTTTGAGATGAATTAACTTCCGAACGTTACACTGAACTCATCTTTTCACGTGGAGATCTTGCCTGTACCTCATCCAACAGAAAGTAATAAAATGTGGAGTTCGTAATAAATAAACTGCAAAAAGTGTAGGTAAAATGTAAAAGTAAATTATATATATGCTATGTTCAGCGGGGCTTGGTGACTTGCTGCCAGTCGGTGGATTTGGTCCTTTTCTCATAAAAAATTTTGGCACTAAAAAGTTAGGAGTTCTTGTCACTTCTTTGGGTAATTGGAGAAAAATTGACTTTTGGAGTTTTGTGGTTCCAATTTTAACATGTAGTTTTCCAACTTGATGTTTTGTTTGCCTAAAGCAATGAAATCGGTGAAAAGTAGCCTGTGGATTGCATTTGGAAATCCAAATGAAAGGAGTCATTCATAATTTTTTATCTCAAGAGTTCTCAAATTGTTGTTATTTTAGAACCCAGATCTTTTTCGGAATTTTACAAATTTGCTGTCTTTATTCTGGACAGTGATCTCATCATTTAGTCTGGTGCCATTGACATTCTTGCTATTTCTTTTGGTAACTGAAAAGTTTAAAAAAGTTCCTGTTTCTGGAGGAATAGTGTCCTAAAAAGGCATTTACGACTTGTCCAACCTCTTTCTGGTGGGATTCCCGACATTCGCCTGCGTACTTGGGAAAAATCTGCATCGCTGCCCGGGCCCCGTTCTAGTGCAGTCGGTGGCAACTTCTCTGCGCGCACCACAGCTGAGCGTTTTTTAAAGTTTTCGTATGATTTATGAAAAAAAACAGTGAAACTGAGTTAACAAAATGTGCTATCAATTAAGGAAAGCAATCAACAGCAGGTGGGGAAAAAAAAGAGAAAATACATGGAAATGCTTTAACTTACTTGTTCTTCGTGCCAGTTACATTAGTGTTGTGTGCAGTCACACAAGGTACAAAATTAACATGCAAATGTCACTTTGTCCTGAAAACAGTGCCCTGGAAATGAAATGTTTCCTGACAAGAACATATTCAGTGCCTCAGCGTTTAAGTTTTTGAGGGAAGATTCACAAAATACTTTTTTGAATACCAAAACCCCCCCCCAAACTTTTGGTACATTTTTAAAAGTCAGACTGAGTTGCTATCTTTGTATCCTGGAATTAAATGAATGCAAATGATTATTTTGCTTTTCTTAATAACTGCAAATAATTCCAATTAATTCAGACTATCATAATTCACCCTGCTTCACGCAGAGGCCTTCTGACGCTGCAGGATGCATTACACGCCAGAGCTTTCAGCCTGGTATTGATTGATTCTTTGCAGTGGACCTTAAAAATCCATTAAGGAAGAAGTTAGAAGATGTGAATTAATTCTAAATCCTTTGTTGGTATGTGCAGCTGAAGAAAGCCTTTTCAAAACCATTAATCATAACTCAAAATAGACTGCTAACTTTAGAATAAACTTTACAGTAAATTGGAGGACATATCCAAGTAAGGTATTTAAATTCACTGTCCCAATGCGCACTAAGAGTTTTCTCAAGTGTTTTACTGAATGTATTTTCAATATTTTTCAATTTACATTGTTCTGATAAGAATATGTTGACATGCAGCCATCTGTGCCAAAAATGAAGAAGATGATTGCTATTGAATAGATAAGATGCGTCACCAGTTCGGAGGCATCTGAAAAGCAAAAACAATAAAGCTTGCCATCTCCCCCCAGGTAACACCATTAATCAGGCAAAACTTCATTTGGAACAGAAATTCCCCCCCCCTCCTTCTGAAATCCTCACCCATTATTAAAATTAATTTGTATTGTATAGTTTATACACCTACTGCTCCCAACAACATCTCAATCTTAGAAATGAAGTTACAAAAACTTTAAATGTAGGCTGAAACGCGGTAGGAAAGAAGCCTGAAGAGCTACGTGCTATTAAATAGGCACAGAGAAACCTTGACTGAAAGAATAGTTGCAGATTTATTCAAATGGAGCTCTACTTACATACTTTGTATTTTCTAAACTATGTAAAGCAATCTGTCGCCGGTTTCCATGTGTGTGCAGGAGGAGCCCACAGCCCGATCTGCCTTTTCTGGTGCGTCCCCGAGAAGTCTCTTCCAAAGCGTCGATGGCTTCGGGGGTTCTCCCAAGTGCCCGGCAAGGCTCCCTGGCTCCGGCGGCCCCAGGTTTGCATGCACGGTGTTGGGTTCCTCCTGGCCTGCTGCCTCAGTCTTCCGAAACCCCCGTCTGCTGTCGGTTTGTCCTTAAATCACGTGCGTTATTACAGCCTTGGGCGATCAAGGCGTGAGGGAGCTGTACCGAAACATCACAGTTCCCATGTGGTGACACTCTGTTGTGTTTGAGCTTCGTTGCGTCCCCACTGTTTATTGCTGTGTCATTTAACGGCTGATGGTTTGACACTGCTTAAAACATAGAGCTTTGGTAAAAAAAAATATTTTTGGCAATTTTTCCTTTGTCTCCTAATTGGGTATCCTGCTTAGGCTGGGCTTGGCTTTGTCGTTGCAGTTATTATTCCAGGTTTATGCCAAGGATGTTTCGGTAAAAGGGAGATCCAGCACTGGTGGCAGAGTTGCATCATTTCTGAAATGGAGTGGTGAAATTTGGTTAATTGGTCAAATTTTTCTTTCCCCTACTTTTGATAGTCTGATCAGCCCTGGAGAACAGGACTGTTGGCGTAACAAGTAGGGAGAGCAGTGGATCACCATGGCACACAGGAATATTTTTCCTAAAATTGTAAATTCTTTCCCAGTGAGGAAAATCAGGAACTGCATTTTCTAAAACTTGAAGGTGAACTTGAAAAAACACCGAAAATATTTTCGTTGTTCCCCAACGGTCCCATATACAGTAGCAAATTGCTAACGTAATTGAAATGAAACTGGTGAGCTGTGTAATAAAGATTAATCCTTCCCCACTCTGAGAACACACAGGACCTGAGACAACTGCTCTCATTTGAGATGTGTAACATTGAAGCACCACAGTTAATTTCCAGGTGGTTACTAAATTCATTAGTGCTTTATGTCAGTTTGAGAATAAATTTGCATGTTGATTATATATATATTAAAGTGTGGAGCAGTCGTACAGCATGGGCTAGGCTGGGTGGGGAGCCGCTGAGCCCGTCGCTTATTGTGTTACGTTCTTATATAAATTTATAGAAAGTTTGAATAACTTCTTAAAGCATGTTTGGAAGGACTTACTAAGCCACGCAATTTGTGAGTTAGGAAGAATTACTTTGAAGAAATTTACAGGAAATGTGGTTTTGGAAAGAGGAGAATCGATTTCCCGTCTTGTCATACTGGTACTCGTTCCCATCTCGTTATCCTGGGGCGGCACCCTGCATCTGATGGACTGTCCTGGCCGCGCTGGTGGGCAAGGCAGCGGAGAATGGGACCAAGGGCCCTGCGACGCTGGGGCAATCGGTCCCGTACACTGATGCAACTAGGGCGGCTCAGAAGTGCAAGGGGCAGAAATGAAGTGTTCATCTCGTACTGGCACACCTCGGTAGCTTCTGACCAAATACGTGTCTTTACTCAATTAATCACGGGAAGGTGTCAGATGAACACACATGCACACCGTTTACTGCTGTGTCTCTTGTATCACCAGTCAAAACTTGTGTGTGTTTGGCCAGAGCCTGGTACTGACCAGACTGAGGTAAGGGACTTGTTTCAATGCTTTGCGTCAAGCTTGCTTAGACTGTAATAGGTGTTGTGGACCTTATCCAAGAGCTGCTATTGATTGCAGTAGTTGTTAGATCAGGACATACACTGAATGCAGATTATCACGACCAGCAGAGCCCCTGAAGTTTTATGTACTATGATAGATAGGAGTCCACAGTTTTAATCGCCTAACAGTGTTCCGCAGTGATCATTAATTAAAATTTTTTAGATATATTTTATATATATCTATAGTTTGAAATGTCATTCTGTGAACTGTCTCAAACCCTAAATTTTCTAGTAGTGATTTTTTTTTTTTTTTTAAAGTTCTTGCGTTGGAAATCATGCAACAAACTTTAAAGGACACGATATAGCACCAATTATAACATAGCATCTATAGTACCTATATAGTAAAAATGATAGGACTGTTAAGCCAGACTTTATTATTTCTTCAGAGATTTGCTTTCCTTAATTTGCATAGAACTGTCTTTGGTTAAAAATTGCCAGTCACAAAAGTACCTCGGTGATATTTTTTTGTAGTAGTCATCATTTCTTCTAATGAGAATATATTTTATGCAAAGGTATCTTTTTATTTATTCTAAGTATAGTCTTTATTTTATTGATTGCTTGTATCTTAGTGTATTTGATTAGAAAACTGTGCATCCTGCTGTGTTATAACTGTTGGTAATTTAGCTGCTATACTACATTTCAGTTAGTGCAGGTCTGGTTGGGGAATGAAGATGTGTGGATTCTTCTATCTGGAACAATTTTTGTGCAGCTGGAATAAGTTCAGCACTAGAGAAGTGTAAATTTCAAATCTTAGATGTCTCGTAATCAAAGGACAACGTTGCTGTGCATTGGGCAGAGCTGAGTATAGAAATTTTTTACAGTGTTTGGGTGTGCTCTAACCTCTTCCTAGCAACTGTTGTCAACTGCATTCATTTATAACAACAGTTAAATGAACAAAAATGAATAAATGTAAGGGACGCTCTATGAGAAGTCAATCAGAACTAAGCAGAACACCTTGAAATTCAGGAGGTCTTCCTCTGCTCGTTTCAGACCACTGTTCTTCTCTAACTTTTCTAATTCTAGTAAATAGATGGGAACTTAAATAGTTATATCAAAGGTCACCTTTTATTCACAGTTATCTTTTAGCCTCCAAACTAACTGCCTGAAGTCAAAAGTCGTCTGCACTGCTTGTCTTTGGGTATGACAGTATGCACCTCCAATAGTGAGAAATCACACTGGCTTTTTTTAGCCACATCGAAAAAAGTCTTAGGCGCTTTCCATGTGACTGATGTTGCATTACCGCTGACGTGTGCCAAGGTAAAGTCCAAATATATTGCTGAGTGGCAGGAATAGACCCAAAAAAGCCTCTGTCTGTCCTTCCTGTAGATCTGTTGAGCGCGGTGGAAGCTTGCAGCCGCTTCTAGGCAGGGCGATCCTTGACGCAGTGGGGTCAGGAAGCGATGGCTGCAACGCCACTGAAATTCTTGAGGGAAGTGAGCGAGGAGATGATTTGTAGAGCATAATTAACTTGACAAATGCCACCTTTCTTTCTTTTTTTTGTATGTTGTCTTTGAATAAATGGCCAGTATCTCCTATATGTTTGACATTTGCAACTTCTACTTCCCCGAAGGTTCTCCGGGAGTGGGAGCTGTTGATGCACGCGCTGTCCCAGCCACGCGGGCCAGCTGCAGGGACGGCTCTTCAGAGCATTAATTTTGCTGGTGGTAGCAGGGGTTTTTATTTAGTGCTGCTGGCCAAAGGCCAAATGGCAGCAACTGTTTCAGTCGGGTCAGGTCACTGTGTCTTACTGCACGGTGGCATTTGGCCCCGTTCATCTCAAGGAAAGGTGGAATATCTCCGTTTAACAGGATTGCTCATTTTACCAAGGCAGGGGAGCGTGTGCTGTGGGCATTCCCTTCCCACCCGTGGGTCTACCTCCCTGTGCACTCTATGGTGTCCTGCCAGGGAGGAGAGCTGCTGCACAAATCCAGCGTGGAGGGTGGTTATACAAGAGCTGCATTGCAGCACGCTGCACCAGCTCAGCCGGGAGCATCTGCCAGCAGCACCTCGTGTAACAGCACTCCAGGCTCTCAACAGTTCATTTCCATCACCTGGAACAGGAGCTCTCAGAAAAGGTGTTGCCTGATATAACCATTTGCAACAGGTTGTTAACACCAGTGGGGGTTTTTGTTTGGTTTCTTTTAAACTTGGCTATAAATACTCTGATGAATTTTTAATGCAAATGCAGAATTCTGATTTAAAGCAGCAGCGACTGGATTTGTTTCTCAAAGTTTTGTGAATTCTCTGATGGGTTTCTTAGCACATCCGCCACCAACGATTTTTTAAATTCTTTTTACGGTGCATGTGGTCTGTTTTTCTGGTTGGTAATGGGTATTGACTACTTCCTTCACTTTTTTGTTTATTAGCTTCCAGTCATAAAATTTGTACAGACAGTTGCTTATGGTGTGACCTTTACAAGTGCATCCCAGTAGTCTGCCCATTGTCCTAGAAAACCGTCTCCTATGAAGCTCTACAGTTGTTATTTAAACTGAGCTTTTTACAGACTGGCAATGTAATCTGCATTTCCCAATACTGAATGCATTTTCAAAATGCTCTGTGCTGAGAGCAAATTGCCTTTGTTTTTGAAGCTCAGGGACCTGCTTTCTCATGCCTTGCAAAGCCAAGCAAGTTGCGTGGTCCATATTCTCAGCAGAGCTCGGCAGATCAGGCTTTTGCTTGGATTCCTGGTCGGGAGCTGGCTGCAACCAGCTGGTGAGTCTGTTTACAAGTTTGAATATATTTCTCCCATAAGCCTTCTAACCCCGATCGATCTTCGCTAAAGGAACTGCCGAACGGCTTGAGCAGCATCTGCCCGAGCGCTGCGGAGCTCCAGCAGGCAGGTAAGCCCCCAGCACACAGCTGGGGGACTTACAGCTGGCCAGATGTTCACAGAGCGGGGAGAGGTGTCACCGGCTGGTGTTAAAAACACACACAGGGTGAGCCTTACCAGCAAGCTCGGTGCCAGTAACAACCTCCGCAGTAACTGGCTTACGAGATTCTCTCCTGACTCATAAAGCCAGCGAGCATCTTGTTCAGGGAACCCAGAGCTCTGGCATTTGATAGTTTTTTTCCTTAAAAGGTATTTTTTTAAAGGCTAAAACTGAAGTTTATGGGGTTATCATGCTTGACGATTAAAAAAGAAAACAGTACTTTTTTTAGTGCAATTGTTCCCACTAAAATCTAAAATTTGTTATAAAAAGAGGAAAAAAAAAGTAGAATTGAGCAAAGCAGCTTGATTTTTGATATTCTGAGACATGCCAGTTTAAAGCCTTTTCACACTGATCTTTTTTGGTAATTTTCCAAGTGCAGTCATACCAGCATTTCTTAAATGTCCAAAAATACAGAACAGGGGCACGAAGTGCAAAATAAACCTATGGCAGGTTTTAATCTCTCAGTTGCACCTTTCTTTTGAGAAATATGGGAAACGCAAACGAAAATGTTTAGAATGGTACTGGCAAAGTATAAATAATCACAAGATACACAGAGATCTAAAAGAAATAATTTGCATGATTTTCTGTCAAGTTTTGAAGGTTATTGTGACAAATTGGAAGTGTTCTTTGGACACTTGCATTGATTGGTAGGAGATTTTGTACTGTAATGCAGATGGCACTATGAATATACAATCTTATTTCATATTGCTGCTCTGACAGCTGAAGTAAAGTGGTGAAGTCAGAAAAAATGCGATGAATACTTTCAGGGCCAAATTTGCACTTAGTTGAGTTTCGATCATTGCTTTGATGGTTTCATTATCCCGCACACTGGGTGAGATGTTCATCGTTTCTCTGCTTTTCCACCAATCATTAAACAATTAAGAGATGAAAATAGCATTCAGTGTTAAATGAAGGTAAACTGGGGACACATGAACCAGAATACCCCATATTTGAATATGTGGTTAGCAGCAAATGTGCCCCCTGCCCATGCACCTCCCGTTTTTAGAATGAGAAAGTTCTACAGTTTGGTCTGCTAAGTATTGGTGAACCTAAATTACCTTTTTTTTTTTTTTTTTTTTTTTTCCCCGCCATGGCCCCTCAGCAGAAGTGCCTTTTGTTTTTCTGCAATGCTCTTTCTGTGCCTTAAGAGAAGATAACGGGTTCCTCTGCCCACGGTGAAGATATTCTGCTGGAGGCATATTACAGACCTCCTGAGCAGAGCTTTCTCCTCCTGTTACTGCTTCCCCGGTTACAAAGCTTTGCTCTGAATTAGTTAAACCTCTGAGTCAGAGGAATAATGAGTGGTTCTCAAAAGCATTAAAAGCCAGAGAGTACCCAGGGCGACTTGCGTGAAGCAATATGCTTTACACTAAAGCACTGGATTTGTCTTTTCCCAAGATGGTCTATCACTTCAGACGCTGTTGTCTTCAAAATGGAAGGGGTTTTGCTCAGAAGTGCTCACACCTCATGAGTCTGTAATTGCCTCCTGCATTAAAGCAGTGCTTCAGCAGTCCGACTGTTTTAGTCCAACCACTTTTCACACATGGTTGTCTTGAAAATGCAATAGAGCTTCAGCTATTTGACTCCATCTGACTTGCAATCCTTGTCTTGCCATCTAAGGGGACACCAGCTGAGACTATTGTGTTCGCGTTCTCTGGCTAACACTGGACTCGTTTCAAAATCCCTCTGTGATATTTTATAGCTCATAGGCAAAAGGGAGTGCTTGCTGGAAGGGTGACATCTTTTCATTTGCTCTTAGAAGGAGGTCAAGTGAGTAATTTGCACAAAATCCCCCAAACGACAGTGTGGGTATTTATGCCACTCTTCGTCAACTGGAAACTAAGGACAGCTTAACTTTTATGTTTAATGTATAACGAGGTATTGATCTAGTGGCAAGAGTTGCTCCCTGGGCACTGTCCCCCAAACTTTTTCTTTCTATAGAGACAACAGTCAGGTATAAAATATTTCACATATGGTAAAAAGCAAAATTGTCTCCAGGAAGATAATGGGCCTCTCTCTCTGCCTTGAGGTTAAGGACATAGAGATGTAACAAAAAAGAGCGCAGTAGAATTGACTTGGATTTTTTTGTGTGGTTTCTGAAAAAGTTAGCACAGATCATATTGAAATGATCTTAAAAATAGGATTATTTATATTTAAAAAAAAAGGCAGAAAAAAATTAGCTGCCTTGCCTCTGAAGGCTCTGTCGGCATAGATCCCTAAAGCTGTGCTAGCCAACGATTGCTGAAGGCTTACAGTTAACTTCAGCTATTTATAACTGAGAAATTGTAACCAGACCCTTGCTGAATAAACCCTGACCTTTAAGGTTTAGGATATTTTGTGGGCTGGCAGAAGGTTTTTCTTTGGGGCGTGCAAAGCCTGTCACAGCAGCTCTCCTTAGGGCAGGATGAGCTGGGGATGGCGTGGAGGGGATCGCACCACGTCCCTCCTCTCTTCTGCTTCTGCAAAGTGGGTCTGATGTGACGTTGGAGTTGGCCGTGCACCACCAAAATAGCACAATAACTCCAGAAGCCATTCTTGCTTTTCTGAGGCTGAATTTCAGGTTTTCCTTGAATGCAGCATGTGTCTGCACTGCCCACCGCCATGGGCTGTGTCTTAATAATCCTGAAAAAAATTGGAAATATGTGAATGGTTCTTTATTTCTTTGCTTTTAATAAAAAGTCTGCAGTGCTGCTTGGGAAGGTCAAGTCTGTTTGACACTACCAGGATGCTGGTATTCTTGGAACAACCATCTGTTCAGAACACAGTGAAAAATTGGTTGGTGACTGCCCAAAGTCATTTCAGCTCATGAACAAAACTTAAAGGGAAAAAAAAAAAAAAAGTAGTAATACAGCAGTATTTTACCACTGACAACAAAGAAATTACCATTTGGAAAAATTAGTGTTTATATCCATGACTTGATGAGAGACGGTTTGTTAGTGACCTGATTTAGGTATTGTTGGCCAAAAGGAGGATATGGAAATTGAGCCCGTGGGACTGTCACTGTGTGACCAAAAAGATCTTGGTCAACGGATCAGCTGTAATGAGTTGCAGAAGGGCACAGGGGAGGGAGGTCAGGGACTCGCCATGGTGAACCACACAGACTGACAGAGCTTGAAATAAGAAAATAAATAACCTGTGTACTCCACTCCTGTCCGAGACAGAAACTGGTTTGTAGATTAGTTTCCCTTTCTCTCTGCTACATTAATACATTTTATGAAGTTGTGAAAACTTTGCCAGGCTGAGAGACTTTTTTCCATTTCTTTGTTCCTCTCTTTTTTCTCCTGGCAACTTCAATATTTTGTCTTCTCTCTGCTTCTCTATCTTATTCTTCTTTATGTTTTTTACCAGCTGCTGCATTTTCATCTCTGTTTCAGCTCTTCTTCCCTTAAGGCATGATCCAAAAATATGATCCAGTGACTTCCGTGGTTTTTTTGTATTTTGCTGGTTGGCCCCAAAATGTGCCGTGTTTTGATCAAGTTTTAGAAGCCAAATACTCGCAAACCAGCTTTTTTCTGTTTCTGCTTTGCTAATCTGAGATTGTGTTGCTGCTTAAATTAGTGAAAATAGTTTTCCCTTGAATGTGGTGTTGATTAATGTATGTGTTTTCCAGGTATGCTGTGGCTTACCTGGTGCTGCAGTGCTCATCGTTGAGATACTCAACGCTGCTCTTTGGGACCATACTTCATGACACAGTGAGTAGAAAATTCCAGATAAAATATCGGAGCCTTTATATAATGATGTGGCTCAGAAGGGCTAAATATTGCTCCTGCTGCTGAATACAGGGCGGCTGGGCTGGACTCGGGCAGTACCGGTGCTTGGTGCCGAAGGCTCCAGGGCTGCGTGCGACAGCCTCCTGCCCGCCGTGCCGATGGGATGTCTGAGCTCGGTGACGTGTGGTAGCAAATCCCTGATATTTCCATATGGAGGGCTGGACTGTGGCTGAGCAAAGAGCTTGCAGACAGGGAAATTCTTAGTGGTTCACATGAAATGGGAGTCTATTGCAATGACGTGAAAATAAGCAGCTTTGGTAAGATACTGTACATGGCAGGCTGTTGAAAATGATTAAAATTACAAAGAAGCCTTCTGGTGTGGAAAGTTTCATTTAAAGTTACATCTCTGAGTTCAGTTTCAATTTAATAAGAGATAACGTCTCCAGCTTCTTAAAATTTAATTTGATAGTTTATGAAGGAAATAATTAAAACATATTGTGGCATCAGTCACTTTTTTTTTCCAGAGAAAGTCTGTATAAAAAATTATCACTCATACCGCAGCGAGAGTTTATATTGGCCTGCAAATTGCATTTGTCCTTATTGACACAACATCCGCTAATCCAAAGTGAATGGGAAGGAAATGACTGACAATTTTTTTTTAATAAAGAGTAATCTTGACCTTGAGGCTACATAAGTGAAAGTTGGTGGAAAGTTTGAACAAGTTGCAGCTTTATGGGGAAAAAAAGGCTATTTCTAATACTTAATAGTAAACTGCTGCGACCTGTCCCTGGGAGATAAAGAGATAAACCAAGGGTTTCTGGGTCCTTTACTCATACCAAATAGCGTATTAGTGCACTGACAGTTTCACTGTGTGATGTGGAGAATAATACCAAATAATACCACTCTGCCCGTGGTTTCCGTGCCACGGTCGCTAATTAATGGCTTCTCTTAGTCACTGCTCACTTGAGGGCAGGTGAGCAAAATATAGCCCTCTAGCTGTTCTTCAGTGATCTCAGCCCTGAATCCTGGATGATGAAGATCTTATCACTGGGGACCTTGTCCCCTCTTGGCAGACTCCCATTACCTGTGTTTACTGACTTTCCTAGCACAGTTTTGCTTTGGGATAAGCAGGAGAGGAAACGCATCCTCTCGTCACTTACTTTCCTGGGAATCCAAAGCTGGAGCACCTGTCATTTGACATAAAACTTAGCGTGGCTTTTCCCAGGTCTCTTGTCTCCTATTATGACCAGAAAACGTTCAAGAGGGCTTCATCTTCAGGCCATAACAATAGGTTCCAGAGAGTGTTTTGAAGATTTGATTTGCCTCTGGAATCGTTTTAATCAAGCTATTTTTTTCTATTACTTTTTGGACACTACAGTTTTCAGTAGCTGCCTTGAATCAAGTCCATTAGTATGTCGAACATGCCAAAAATAGGTGAATCTCAAGCGTCTATTACAATTACCACTTTGGATTTCTGTATCACTTGCCACTTAAGTGGTTTACAAGCAGTTGCAGACAAAGATTTCCAGAGCCTCTTGGAAGGAGCATTTCCCACCCCGCTTTGCAGAGAGAAACGGAGCGTCAGGGAGGTTCAGATCCTGGTCCACAACACGCTGAACTCCAGCATCCACCTCCTTGACATGCAGAAGAGAGGTTGCTCCACGGGTAATCTGGTTTCAGCAGACTTGCCCAAGGTAACGTAGCAGCAGAGGCAGAAAAGGAGAATCCCAATTTCCTGCCTTCGGTCCTGTCCTCGACTGCAAGTTAGATTTAGTCAGGTTGAGGCACTGCTGCTGACGATCTTGCTTCTGCTCTCAAATGATGCTGGTAAGGGTTAGAAGCCCTTAAGCCAGGTGGATGGAAAGGCAGGTACATGAGCAATGACTTGAGCATCTATAAACAGCACCTGATGAGAAAGATTAACTATGTGTTTGGGAAGCTGCTTGCATAAGTCACAGTTAATCCCTTCCTCGTGGCTTCTTAGTACTGAGCAGATTCGCTGTGAATAACGGAACCTGGTGCCATTTTGTCTGTGGTCTTTCCTTTGTTATTACCTTGAGGAACAGATAATACGAACAGGAAATTAAGAATTGCCTGAGGATTGTGTTCAATAACGTAGCTGGCAGTCTCCCAGCAATCAGGAATAGATACAAGGGTCTTTATGTACATGTTTTTGTAACCGGTTTTTTGGACTTAAGTAGTTACTTGGTTTAGTTACATGGAAATTAATTTGGCGAATGGTTGAAGCCTCCCGTTGCGTTAGGATTCCTTTAGACCGTGTGCACTGGAGGATGGATGTGAGTGTCGGGTCTGCTCTGGTTATTTTGGCTGGGTGCTGGGAGGGCAGCAGTGTGATCGTGCCCCGTCCCTTGGCGCAGTGCATGCCATAGCATGGGAACTGAGTGGGACGGCCAGATTCTTGTGTTCCCTAAGCCGTGTGACAAAGCAAGAGCCATCTGCAGTCCAGTGGAGTAAAATCGCTGAGCAACTCACTTGCTCAGCTCAGCACGGGGGGGACTGTGCCTCTGGCTTTTTCTGGAAAGACCACACATTAATTCACTGTGCCACTTCTAATGATGCTGTGTTACTGGCCTAATTAAATAAGAGCTTGGGATAAGAAGACTGCTGGCCGTGTAGCTAAGTTGGTGAGGTTGGTATAGTTGGAGAAGCAAAAACAGGCAGAGGAGCCTGTAGAAGTACCCAGAGTGGAAATGGGAGTGTATGCAATGAAGTATATAGCGTGCGGTTAATCGTCGTTGTGGGTGGAGAGGCAGAAACAGGCTCTGCAGTGCATACGTGTGGCTGTCGTACAAAAATTGGACAATATTAATTTAAATGCTGTTGAACAACAGTGATTTTTAAAAAAACAGGATTTTGTTAACCTGATAAGATTAAATTGAAACATGACCTTACCATCTCTGCTCTCAACCCTTAAGGCCAAAAGGCAGGAAGGATATCAGGAGGACCTGATACCTCGGTGTCTCCTGGAGGAGAGCTGCCACGCTGAAGGAATTTCAGTGGACGTTTGCTGAGCTGGGCTGGCCACGTGGGCGTCCTGCTGCCAGGACCGAGGGCAGGAGTGATGCCAGCAATGAGGTACTGCGTGATATTCAGAGCAGATCTTTGATAGGGCGGTTTCAGTTACTTCTGTTTCGGAAGTTACTTTACCAACAGTGATGTTGAAAATGTGATGTTTCGTAGTTGTGCAGAGGTGCAGCGTTATTCTGCCTTTTCTGCTCAGAAAATTACAATATGCAACGCCATAAGACTGAATAACTCAAGTACTGTTGAAAAGACATCTTATTTTTCCTCCTAGCATGCTTAATTAATTTCTTTCAACTTTTTTATACTGTTTGATGAATGTTATTTCAAACTACTGTCAAAGGGAATGTGAGGAGGGAAAAATGAGCCACCTACATACTGCTTCTAATACAATTGTATCTCGCTTGAAAAACAGAGAATTAATAAAAATAGGTGTTAGCCCATATGCTTGACAGAGAGCATTTAGAATCGTCAGGCGTGTTTCTAGTCTAATTATCCTTGTCGGGCCATTTTGTAAACTAAAAAATTTTGTAAGTTAAAAAAAATCCATAGACAAGGCCAGGATATTTGAAGCTCTGCTTTCAAACCAGCAAAACAGTACTTGTTCTTGTTTGTGTTGTTACTTCCTACCCATAGACCTTTCATGCCATATCCCCATGAAAAGAAAAATGAACACATCTGGTAATGTTATGAATTTGGTTTGTTTGAAGGTTATTAGACATCTACGTGAGGAAATCTAACAAAACTGGATGGCTGTGGAATGTTTTGTGTGTAGAAGAAAGCCTCCAGGTGGAATTACATGGAGAAGTTTTCATGCCCCATTATCATCATGATTAAACTGAAAGGCTAAATATTTGTTGCTGCTAATGCTTTAGATTCTGTTAGTGTTTGGAGGCGTCTTATCATAGCCACTAGACTGACATAAAAACAATATCCGCTGAAGTGATCACAGTGCAAACAGTTATGAAAGGAAAAAGGACAATTCTGTCTATTTTAAAGATCAAAAAGACAGCTACCTTAGTTAAAGGTAGGGGACGGAGGCGGCTGGAGTTGGTGGCTGCGGGGTTTTGGGCACAGAAACCCACTGCCCTGACATGCTGCTGTGCATCAAGATGCAAGATTAGGTTGTTAGCAATTACTCTAATTAGGAGGATTCTTGGGCTGGGGGCCCCAATTCAGAGCTTTCAGCAAAGTCAGTATACACTAGCTGTTCAGCTGCTGGTTGCACACAGTTAATACACTTGACTTGTGCAGAGCTGCTGCTTCCAGCTTGGTTTGCTGTGGCATTTCCTCCCCTCACAATGCAGAGTGAATAATTTACGGGTGAAGTTTGTCTTTTTCTCACATTTGTATTTCCCATTTCAAAAATCTTTGCTGAAAAATTTATAAAAATTGACCTTTTTCTTTAGTTCTTTTCTGAGGAGGCCATAGGAAGAGTTTCTGCTGCCTAACTGGAGGTTCCCAGAATCAACTTTCTCCTGCGAATACACACCAATTTAAAGTATCTGTTTTGTGAATATTTACTGTAACTTGAGTGGGTTGCTTCTTAAAAACTTCCTGTGCTGGTGAATGTTTCTCCCAGGAAAGTCCCCTTTTCAGTATTTGTGGAAAACACACAAAGGACAAGGACTCAGCTGAAGTCTCTTAAATTGCAACTGTATTGGAATATTCATGATACCTATTTTAATATTCACCAATTTTCTACTCGTGTGAATGCAGCATGTCTGTTTTAAGGCAGAATACATCTGTGGCAAATTGTTTTTTTTATCAGGAACATTAATGTTGGGAAAAACAAGTGCAAGATTTGGGCAGCAGAAATCCTACTGCCTGACTCCCTAGCCTTAAATAAACTCGTAAATCACAGAGGTTGGCTTCCTCCTCCAGCTGGAGGGCACAAATAATGCATATTATGGTCAAATACACACAGCGTGTGAATGTTGGAAGGGCCACCGTGACCCCGCAGGTACCATAGGAGCCAAGCTGGGGCTGTCTGGGATGCATTTGGAAATGTCCCTCCTTTGGTGAATCACTTCTCATTGCACACTGCAGTCAGCAGACGCGTATCCTGACGTGTTTAAAGGCAGGAGAGGATGAAAAGCACTTTGGACCCAGTCAGAAAGAAATTAATTTTCCATTTGAAACCAGTGCTGCTGAAAACCATTCCCTCTCTTCTCTGCCTAGCACGTGGCATCCAGTGCTTCCCTCCATTCATCTGGTGCCTGTCGACAACTCTTCAGATTGTCTTATGGGGAAATTTCCTCCTACATGTTATTTGAACATTTTTTTTTCCCTAGCCTGATAAATGACGTTGCCAGCAAAGATTACTTCTTTTCAGGGCTGGCAAACACTATTTCTGACCTGATGGCTTATTGGGAATACAGTTGGGAAAAAACATGATAACATTTTATGAAAAGCATGATGGAATAAAGGGAGAAGAGAGATTTTTGTCTCTCACCTAGTAGTTGCAGACAGAGGAAGTTGCTACTCTGATTATCTCTGGAGTGTGTGATTTTTCTTGGTGGACCTGGTGATTAAGTTCTTAGCTGAAAAGCATGAGTGTCACGGGCTGCTGGCTTCCCAAGGTCGCTGTGCTGACACGTGGAGGAAGGTTCCCACCGTCACCTTGTGAGTGGTGTGGGCAGTCCCCTCCGATGGAGCGGTGGAGGAGATGACTTCTGCCCACCTGACGGTGGTGGCACGGCGGGGAGCCCGACACCTCAGACTTTGTTATTTTTACATGTCATGTGCTTGGTTCCTGCAGAAGAAAAGTCTTCCTATTTGTCTTCTCTTTGAATGCACAGACATTCTTACCTGCAACATGTCCTCACTGCTCCTTGGTGTGCTTTCAGATCGTGTGAAGCAATGTGATGCTAATACCTGATGGTTTTGGTGCACTAGCTGTAAGAGCTGCTAGAGAAGAGCTACTTTGGTAGGCAGAGGAGTGGCATTTTGCGTACCTGAGATCCTTTCAGATCCTCTCGAGATCTAAGCTTATTTGTAGTTTAGTTTTTTTTGAAAATAATGAGAATTGCATTGCTTGAACAATCTGCGTGTTTGTAATCTCTATTAAATACCTACTTTCTTGTAGGTGCTGTTGGCCTTCAAGATGTTGAGCAAAGTCCACGGAAGTAAGGTACCCCATTGGACAGAAATTCAAACCACTTTTAAAACTAGCTCAGTTTATTCCAGTTTCTGTGTTTGGGGGTGTATGGGGTGGTGGTGGTATCGCACTTGTTTTAACTGGTACAAAATCAGCAGTACTGAAATTTAAGCAATTTTTCTACATGCTTTGTCTTCTAAGTAGAATTTCTTAATTATTTATATGGCCCTGATTTGCTATCAATGGAGGAAGTATTCAGAGATACCTACTGTGATCTTTTTCTGCAGATGTCGTATACACCCTCCAAAAAGAACCTATTTTCAGCAGCAGATAGTTCATCCACTGTTTCAAAGTATAATCTCAAAAACTCAATACTTTCTTTCATTTCTTACTCAATTATGGCCATAATCCCTTAATCTACTGCTATACTTGCTTATTCATGTATTAATTGAACCGTACTGGGAAATACCTTGTTGAAAAGAGAAGTTATCACCAGTTATTTTATGACTCAGTATAATTGCAGGATAGTACCTATATAATTAGGGAGGGAGAGGGAAAAGTAACTTGTTGATTTTAGTGTAACTCATCAGGAATTCAGTATAAAACAGCCTAAAAGATTTGATTTCCAAGACCAGCCGAGTGCCTCTCCCCAGAGTCTGCCCAGTTGAAGAAGTAACCGGCCACACTGGTGACTGAAAATCTTGGGCGGAGGATCACTAAGAGGTGACAAGATATTGTGGCTGCAAACATGGACTGGAGAATATACTTCATACTGTGTCAGACAGTACGGGAGAGGAGATGCAAGTGCTGTAGCTCTTCGTTTAGTCCCGTGTGAGTAATATAAATGTTTTCTGGTTTTCATGTTGGATCCTTAAGGAGGGGGAGCCGGGAGGAAGAGGAGAACAGCTGTGCATCTGAACTGGCTTCTGACGAATCAGCACATTTAGCTTGGACACCATCCTGACCTTCAAAATTCAGGGGAGAGCAATCAGTCCTGACAAGAGGTCTCTTTAGGACTTTTAGATTGTGTTTATTCTCCCTCTCTCTTATTTCAGTTATCTAAATGTTTATATAATTCAAAAAATTATCTCAGCTCAGCAAAGCAAGCTATAGACCAGATACTATATTTCCTTTGCTATGTAGCCCATAACTAACAAAGCAACGATTTCTTTACTATAGGGTGAAAGCATATCTAAGAAATATGCTGTCAGTGGTGTCAAGAGGAATGTGTCATGCTGCACTATTTCTGAGCGTTAATTCTTTCATTTATTTTCAGATAGTTTGCAGAGCAGCCGACAACGGGTATAGAGACTGTGCACAATTAATTCAAATTGAATAAACGTCTGAAGTTTTTGGAATTACTATACCATTCAAACCCTGTACTGTCACTGTAAGGCAAAAGAAGAAACATATGCTATTAAAATTTTTCTTAGAAGAGGCAGTTCATTCGCCCATACACTGTTTGCACAGAACTTACTCTGGTAAATTTAGGGTACATGCTATTCTGCATAGCAGTGAAGCATATCCTTAAGTCTTACTGAAATATAGAAGATGACAGGGATTACAAGTCCTTCCTGAGGAGGCAGAACAGAACCCATTAAGGTATTGCAAGTCATGCAATTCGATGGCCCTGAAAGTATAATTTGATTGTAATTCAGGAGGTTACTAAAAGGAAATCCATACTAGGCCGTAAGATAAGCAAAAGCGAGAACTGTATTTACTACGAGTGGTTAAATGTGAGGTGTGTGAGTCCCTTATCTCTTTTGTCTGCAGTTTATCACCACTGAAGGCAAGTAAAAGGGGAATAATATCTAGTTCACAAGAGAAGATTGGATTAAGCTTTCCCAAAGGTTTTATGGGAGTTATTTCCATTTCACTCTTGTCTGGATTAGCTTAACTCCTTCAGGCTATTTCCAAATCTGTAAAGAAGGTCTTGGCGCATGGGAGGGAGGGAGGGAGAGGAGGATGGCCAGCACGTTGTTTCTTCACGGAGGAATTTGCCTTTACTTCCGTAAAGGAATTGGGAGACCTACAAAGTCCTACCTGAGTGCAGGAACTCTTTTACTGTGAAGCTTTCTTTTTCAGATTCCTTTTTGCTATGCAAGCTTATTGCTTTGGAATGTGTGTCTCTTATAGGTGTTTATTAGAATCATTATTTATTAGAAGAAACCTGGGTGCTCTCATATCTTGCTGTGGTTATACTCACTGCCCTTGCGTACAGCTCTAGTTACTTCAGCTTAGTTTGTGCATGTGAAATAGCTAATGAAATATTGGAGCGGACTTGAGGTGGTTGAGTTTATGTGCTATGATACTGAGTTTTTTTATGTTATCTCTTTGTTATTGTATACAACCTTGGAATAAGCACTTTCTGAAATACACCTACATGAAAGGTAGATGCAAGAAGTGTAACACAGAGCGATGTTCCCTTGGCTGCAGATGGGCATGTGAGGATGCCCAGCGTGCTGAAAGGGCAGTCTGTCCAAGGTGAAAATAGAGGCAGCAACGTCAAGAAAGACCTCGCAGACACCTGCCATGTACATGCAAGAGACCGACACCACTAAATAAAAATAACTCAGAGAGATAGTTTAGAGCACCAAATGTTGGTGTTTCCAATTAACTTAACTTTCTTTGTATGAATCCTTAACTTTTCCCTTAATTTTCATTGTAGGAATCAGGAAGAAAAGGCAGCCAGTCTTTCTCTGCAGACTCCTACCTGGCTCACTGTGTGACTTGGATGTAGGCCCAGGTTTTCTGTATGTTGTTTCTGTGTGAGAAGGAATTCTGCAGCAGCAGAGCACAGGGCATGCTTGGTCCTGCTCCAGCCCGGGGAAAGGATGCTGCTGCTTCTGATATGGTGAAATCCAGTCTCTGTCAGTGCCTCTGTTCCACCTGCATTATGTTAGTTTTAGTAGAAATGATGCAGTCTGGCTGCAAGATGGTTCTCAATTATAAGTATTAGTTTAGGCAGGGAGGGTTATCCAAGCAAAGACCAATTATGCAGAGGAGATGATTTTGTGCTTCATGTGTGTTTGCAGCCCAGAAAGCCAACTGTATCCCGGGCTGCATCGAAAGAAGCATGACCAGCAGGTCGAGGGAGCTGATTCTCCCCCTCTACTCCGCTCTGGCGAGACCCCCACCTGCAGTACTGTGTTCAGCTCTGGGGCCCCCAACCTAGGAAGGACATGGACCCGCTCGAGTGAGTCCAGAGGAGGGCCATGAAGATGGATCAGAGGGCTGGAGCACCTCTCCTATAAAGACATGCTGAGAGTTGGGGTTGTTCAACCTGGAGAAGAGAAGGCTCTGGGAAGACCTTATTGTGGTCTTTTAGTACCTAAAGGGACCTACAAGAAAGCCAGAGAAGGACTTTGTACAAGGACATGTAGTGATAGGAAAAGGGGTAATGGCTTTAAACTGAAAGCGGGTCGATTTAGATTAGATACAAGGAGTAAATTCTTCCCTGTGAGGGTGGTGAGGCACTGGAACAGGTTGCCCAGAGAAACTGTGGCTGCCCCATCCCTGGAAGTGTTCAAGGCCAGGTTGGATGGGGCTTGGAGCAACCTGGTCTGGTGGAAGGTGTCCCTGCCCATGGCAGGGGGGTTGGAACTGGATGATCTTTAAGGTCCCTTCCAACTCAAACCATTCTGTGATCCTATGATAAGTATTTACTGTCCAGATAGTCCAATTTTTTCTTAGCCTTTTTCACATATATCATAATTTGCTTTACATGCCTGCGTGTGAAAAAGAGAATGCACTTACAGAATATTATGTTTTACTATTACAGTGATAGCTTAACTTAGAAGAAGTGATCACAAATAGACACTCATCACTTTCCAGCTAATACCATGCTGTTTGCAAATGGAACGGGAGAAAACCTCTGCATCTCAGAGGCTCTGACAGGTAACTGCGAGGAAGTTTATAACAGCCCTTGGAGCTGAAATGAAGGGCAGCTTTGCCTGCTTTTTCATTTTGAGGGTAGGCAGCCAGTGAATTTTTCTTGCTCACTAATGGACAGTGCTGATCAGCACAGCATCTTCCCATTTGTGTTGGACCTTTGATTTTTCAAGGACTGCACATTTCTTTTTCCAAGACTTTCCTTATTTCTCTCTGGTTACTGTTGTAACTGCTGTATCTTCTTTGAGCTCCTGGGCACTATGAGACAACTCCTAGATGTTGAATCTTGTCATTTTTGATAAATCTCTGTGAACCACAGAGCTCAGCTGAAACTGCAGCTCAGCATCCTGAAGTGCCAGTTTAATCTATTTCTAGCACTGGAAAAAAAGGAAAGGGGGGGGGCAGGGGGGCGAGGAAACTCACAGCTTTATACCAGTAGTAACGATGGGAACAAATTGGCTTTCAAAAAATAATTTAATCCCTTGAGAATTGGAGATGGCTTTTTGAGAGTCATGTTTAACAGAGCCTAAGGTAGGGGAAGTGTCCTGTTGTTCTGGCTTGTATTAAAAAAAACGAAACCTTTTTCCTCTAGAAGTTCATTAAAGTGCAGTTTTATTTCACTGTTTTCCAGAGTGAAAGTGCAAGTGGAACAGCCTTCTCTTGGAAATCCTGGGTATTGTTTTTGCCTTAGCATCATCGGATCGCTTCTTGTGTACGTGCCCTTCATATGGTTTTAGCTGAGCCTGTGGTCTGGAGGGATTGAGTATTAATCATGATGGTGGAGAGGCCAATGGCAGTTCTTTTTAGGAGATGATTGATTACTCACCACAAGAGCTAGAGGAAGCTTTTAAAGACAAAAATGGGTGCTGGCTACCTGTTTGCCATTGGAAAGCCAGCAAATTTAGGTCTCTATGTCTTAGTCTTTGAAATTTCCCTGTGGACTCACCAGAGTAAGAGGACAAATTTCACTACTGTTTTCATAATTCCATCTGGGTTAAGACAGTCCTTAGCGCAGCAGTTGCCATCAAATTAAATGTCAGACGAATGTCACAGAAGATGAGAATTAAAATTCGGATGCCGTGTCTGCCTGGTTCTCAGGATCAGACAGAATTTATTTCCTCACAGATGCTAATCAGCAGCTTCGCAGGCTCTGGACAGGCACCAGCTCTCCAAGAGGCCATGGACAGAGTTTCTGGATGTCGCCACGGGCTGATGTGGTAGACAGGGCTGTGGTTGTGTGCCTGCAGTAAAATGGTAAGCCCTATCCTCCTGGTTCAGCCTACTCTTTCTCAGGCCAACAAATTTCATACTGATTACAGGCTGCGTAAGGACAAGCTCCTTCTTTTCACATATTTTTACTTGTGGGTTCCCTCTGTGCCTGGATATCTCCTTTTTTTGTATGCGTGTTTGGGAGTTGCTGCTTCAAATTAAAACTATTCAGTATGATGTCAAGATTCATGCCCTTTCAAAGCAGCATTCCTGTTTTAATATTTGCATTGCTTTAGGTTTCTCTCCAAATACCATTAATTATCTAAAAAAATCTGCAAGCATATCTGTAAGTATATGGAGTATACAGAGGTACAAGTAAACATATCTAGAAGTGCATTTAGGCCAGGTATTAGGAATGAACAGGATGACTACCTGTTTAGCACTCAAGTTCATCTATCTAAACTACCATTTTTATTTGTACTGTGGTTGTGACGTATAAATCAATGCCCACAAAATAAAATTGCTTTGTCTAATAATCCTTTGTGCCAGTGTTATCAATAGTTCATTAGTCTTGCTTTGCATCTGTCAATAAAAAGTGCAATTGGGAAAGAGAGAGCTCAAGAAAAGAAGTGAGTATATTCTATATGGGAAGATGTCTTCCACTTTGGCCACCCTTTCTCTCCTTTTGATTGTAGGCTGCATGGTTTGGTTGCAACGTAAGCACAGCTTTTTTCTCTTGAAACACCTTAGTGGACGGTATAAGGTTTCGTTTATGCCCGAAGAGCCCTGAAGGGCTCTTGCGTCTCTGGGCTATATTCACGCCATGAAAACGCATGTGTGAAAAACTTCCACAACAGGATAAATAATTATTTTAGCTGTCCTTTGGGTTTTGCCACTCATCGAAAAGGCACTCGTGCAAAGGCAAGTTGTCCCTTCCTGGCTAGAAATCAGTGTGCCTCTGACCAAGACGACAGCATGCTACATGCTGACTAATGAGTGCCCCTTCCTGGGCCATCTAGGTGCTCCTCACTCGTTACCCTGGTTTATGTAGCTTGACATGAGAGATTGGATGTTATCCCAGCAAGGTGGCATGGCTTCAGGCAATGATATTTTACTCACATAATCTTGCCGAGTTCATCTTAGCAGCATTTTGTGTTCTGGTTCCTCTTGCTCTGTGTCGCTGAACTCTACACAACGTGCTGGAGACAACATGTGTACCAATTCTGTCTCAAAGTTGACCAAACAAAACTTCAGCACACCCTTGGTAGTTTCAGCTTTTTATCAATTAATTAGAACTCTGCATAGTTTGACAAGGAGGTCAACAAACAAATTGTGTCATTAATTAGATACCAAATAATTAGTGGATGGCTGCTGGGATGTCACTTGATTTCTTTCACCACAATCATTACATAGTTACAGCGAGTTTTACTAATGATCAGCATGCAATAGTTTCACAATTCATCAAACCAGTAGGTGTGGAGTGGTGGAGCAAAACATCTGCCTCACCAAGGTGTTTGGAAGTCCTGGTCTCTGCGGCAGTGGTGTACGGGACAGGAGCCTTGGCTGGCTGTGCTTCGTTAGGTTCAAAGGGGATTTTTGGTCACAGAGGGACTTCTCATGGTTACTTGGAGGCTGAGCTGGGAGATGCAGTAGCACAGTTGTGCCCATCGTCCTTCAGCCGAGAAACCTCTGGAAGCTGGGTAGATAGCTGCAGGCTGGAGCTCCACCATGACCCTACGGTTAGGGTATGAGTCATTTCAGCGCATCTAAGAGAAGCAGACAGTTTACGTAGCCACATAAAGCAATTGCAAAGACCTCAACGGTTATGTAGAGTTTATTCTAAAAAAAGCAGCTAAGTGAGACAAAACCCTCTGGCCTTCTGGTACTCTAGAAACAAGTTTTTGAACATGTATGTACACTGTTGAGTAAACCCAGTGAAAAGTTTTGACTGAAAAACTGTTTGGTCAACATATTGTTTCAATAAATGCTTCATGAAAACATTTTGATTTCTTCAGGTTTTCCTGTTAGAAAAACATCAATCATGGTTTTGGGTAATTCTGGTGCAAGAAAGTTCTTCTTCCAATTTACTTTATTTCCTTTTCCTTTTTACCACAGGAAAAAGAACAGAAGATTGAAAAGTTTTAACGTCTTCAGAATATAAAAACGTTTTCTCATACCCTTTGTTTCACAATGTACTGCTGAAAATGACAAAAAAAAAAAGAAATTGCAAATGGGAAAACAAAAGTATTTTGAAATTTCTTACAAGATATGTTTGCCTTTTTTGAAAAGTCAGTTTTATTCATATGTAAGTTAGAAAAGCGATGTGGTACCACTAGGCTATGGTTGAACAAAAAAGACTGAGTGATTTTAAACTTCTTGTGTTACAGTATTTTCTATCAATATTTCATCATAAGAAGTCAGTGTGGTGACTCCCTTTGAGTCTCGCTTTGCTGGTGCAGGTAAGTTGTCGCTCTGTTCAAGTGTCATTCTTCAGTGGTCTTCTCTGCTGATAAAAGTTACCAGGGGGAATGAAAAGGGACAAGTGCTCATAGCTCTCCAGAAAAACAAGGAGAGAATGAAAGAATTGTAGTTCTTTTTGAAAAGACATCTTTTCCCTTCTGGCTGCAGGAGTCCCTGCAAGCCCTAAGTGTGTGTCCCACGATTCACACACCTACCAACTCCAAGATGCCGAGATGCACCACCATGGGCAAATATTGCCCGCGACCGCCTTCTCCTGCGATTGCCTGCTCAGAATGTGGCAGAGTGAAAAGTAGTTGTATTCGCAGGTGGTGGTCTGGGCTTATGAGGAATGCTTGAAAATCTGTATTCATGAGAGTTAATGATCGGAAATGTCTAATCTTTCCTCTGCTCCAGGCCAAACGCAGATGTTATTCAGAAAGATTATCCAGTAGAGTCAGATTAAACTGAGCTTCCCTCAACTAGCCTAGATTTTTTGGAATAAAAACTCCCCAGTGTCCTCACCCCACCAAAATAACCAATGTTGTCTCCAGAGCTGCAGCGTAGTGTCATGTGGTCGGCTGACGGCAACTGCGGCAACAGGCAAGACTAAGCTATGGGGAAACGGGACAGTTAGAAGGTAAGAGGTTATTTGGCACATTTATCCCCTGTCTGCTCCTTGTGCAGCTCTTCCAAAACCTGACTATAGCTCTGACTGTCACACTGTGTTTGAAGCCCAGATCCAAGAAATGACTCAGGGCCCATCTCTGTTGCCAAATAACTTCACTCTGTTGTTTGCTCCTGGTCTTCGCTGTCTGACTGTCCATGCTAGATGCTGTTTTGAAGCGAGCCAGCTAGTTGCCTCCAAGAGGAAACTCTCCAGGGCTGCTCTCACAGATGCAATGTGTATTCTCATAATCACGCTGTCTCACGGCTCTGATGGGCTGTGAAACATCTCTGGGACCATCTCCGCTCTCTTGGACTGATATCGCTGTTCTGCCGTAGGATTGCCTTACGGGTCCCAGTGGGTGTGTAGTGTGGATGAAGCCATCTTGTCCAAGAGGGATCCAGTCCTGAGCCATGCCCTCAAATCCCGTAGGCCAGAGAGGGAAGGAACTGTTCAGGTTTGGACTGATGAGTGTACAGCAGGGTCCATTTGCTCTGACCATGCGGCATTGGTGTGCCCGTTGCGGGGAGTTGCCTTAGTTGTGAGTAACACGTGGGTTTAGTAACAATTTAAAATTTACAGCGTACTGTGAACGTAACTTTGTATGGGGATCCACAGCCGTATTACTTTTCTCTAGTTTTATCAACAAATATAGCCTTTCTTAACAGCCTTTCTACCCTTTTGCCTTGCAATTTATTTTTGAATGTGTTATAAATAGCCAGTGCTCTAGATCGGGTCAGTTCCCTAGGGAAAGAAGTGCATGACACTAATATATTAGAGGTTAAATTCTTCCCTGCCTTATACTCACTGAGTACAGCATTCAGGGAAGTGTAAGGCAGGAAAGAACTTGTTACTGTATATGGAAAGTAATTTAAAGAATTACACCAATTGCATTTTTAGAAACCTTATTACAAGGTCAATTTATTTTGTCAAATGACCAGTAATTAATTTTATGGAAGATGTTAAAGAGAGTAAACCCTAAGCTCTCTGCTCTGACTTGGACCTTGGCATTAGAAGTAGAAGACTTGAGCGTACTGGGCTTTCAAAGATGCACTCAGTGTCGGCCGAGTGATGTGTCGTGGTGAAAGAGGTGGTGGGGCAGGGGAGAGAGGTCTGAGCTTCCTTAAAGCAGCTGGCGAAGGAGCCGGGAGCGGTCCGGCCACGCCACCGCCCAGCACAGCACAAGCTGATTTCTCTTCAGCAGAAGCCGGCCAGCTCACCTTGCTGGTGTGGTGCCTTTCTTTTTGTGCCTCTAGTCCCCCAAAGGTTACGAAGAGGGATTCTCCGTGCAGGGAGAAAGACAAAGTATGAAGGGTGCATGTAATTATATGGCAATTCTGTTGTTTTTTCCAGAAATGCTAACTGAGAGCTAGTCATCCAGCACAAGCCACTGTGTGTTTCTTCTCTGCCATCTGCCATGGTTGCCCTCTTCCCTGCCTACTTGTGATGGAAGAATTGTCTTTTTCTGCATCCTGCTAAGCTTCCCAGGCAACCGATCCCCCATCGTGCCGCTGCCGGACCAGTGTCACGAGGCTGCTGAGAAGATGTGACCTGGAGGAGATGGGTATAAATGCCGACCTCCCTGCAAGTCACCCACCCACTGACGCTTTGGTTTAGCTCCTCACTCAGAAATTTCTCTTGATTCTAATAAAGAAACCAAAACAAAGTGAGGTTTGAAGAAACTGTTATCTCTCTTATGCACTGGTGAGACAAAATCCCTCTCCTCACTGGCTGTGGGAATTGTACTCCAAAATTCGCAGCGCTAGACTCTTTCACGCTGCTGATGTATGTAATGTAATGTACTCCTTTCCCATAATGAAAAATGTTTGGATACAGGTGAAAAAAACCCTTCAACCTATTTTGACCCTATGCAAGGTCAAAAGAAAAGCCTACCTGATTTAACGCTGCCTTTTTTTTTTTTTTCTTTTTTTGGAAGGGAAGCTATTCATACTTTGGTTTAACAATCCAGCATAGAAGAAAACAGCATGACTCGAGCCAAGGAGAAGAGTAGAGAGAGTGAATAATGACAGCACAAATCAGCAGTAAAGAAGCAGTCTGCTGCAGCACCTGTACAGAAAGCCTGAGGCCAGCGAGGAAAGTGGCAGAAAGATTGCAGTGGGAAATGGCATGGGGAGCACCATATGCACCGAGCACCGAAAGGCTGAGAACAGCATTTTAAGCTATCCTAAAGACGGGGAAATGTCTCCGTCCTTGGGTAAGGGCAAAGAGAGAGAGGAATTTTTGAAGACGGACAGTTCGAGACCATACTTTTAGCGTTAGGCAAGTGCAGGTTTGCTTTTATATTTAAACTACAGTGTGTTGATGCTAATGAGGCACTGTAGATGTTCACAGGGATGCAGTGTGCAGATAGGAATCTAGCACGGCTGTTGGGTATTTCTTTAGATGAGAAATGCGTATTGATATGGTTGCATGAAGTTTACAATAAAAAGCAATGCTTTAGTCAATCCAGAAAATTAACCACTTTGAATGCAAATTAGGGAGAGCTTCTGTTTTGCTTTGTTTGCTGTGTTCTTGTTTTAGATAGGGTTTGATGCAGAAATTGTTTAAAGCAGGAATATGGTTGAATAACATTCTCAAAATAGCCTCTGCTATTACTATTAGGATATTTACAATCTATGTAATGCTAGATTTTTTTTTACTAAATGCATTTTCTTCCTGAAGGTGAATTTCCCTAATCTGCTGACTCTCTTCCACCTGGGATAAAATAGAAGAAAATGTATCGTGTGAAATCAAAACGGGTCATTAAAGCCATCCCAGGGGATGCAGGGTTAAAGTTCCTTCAGCAAATCAGGCTGACAGTACATTACTGTCTTTTTTGTGGGGTTTTTCCCTTTTTTTTTTTTTTTTTTTTTAAATGAATAGTACTGGAAGATGAAGGATGGGCCACTTACCTGAGTTGCTTTGGTACCTAAGTCAGGGAGACAATTCGTGGCAGAGGGTCTCAGAGATGTTGGACAGGTAACCTCCTGGTCAGGGATGGCAGCGTCCCAGGATTTTGGTCTGAGTGAACTTCCTTCCTCCTTCAGGTCTCTTCCTTTACTAAGAACATAAAATGAGGTCTTTTGAATGACCTAAGTGTTTGGCTTCTATTTTTGCTTGGTCAATATACTATGTTGTGAGCTTAGAGTTGAAAGTCAGTGCGAGTTTGCTGTTGACATCAGTGCGGGGTGGGAAGCAGCCAGGCACCCCGACGTTGAGGGCATCGGCATCCCAGAGCCAGGCAGGACATGAGGGCTCGGCTGGAAAAGCTCTACCGGAGTCCCACGGCTTTACAATCCGTTTACTGGTGACTGCAAGATGTTTTGCATAGACGCCTTTTCTTCTTACCTAAATGTGAACACATACAGAACAAGCAACGGAGCTTGAAAATCTTCCTGGTTCTTTTATGAACATTCTGCTTCGTTATTCCTTTCATGTGTTTTGCACAGAACAAGCCAACACCAAGAAAGTAACTTCCTGCGGATGATCAGAAACACCTTTTTTTTCCTCGTTTTTCAAAAGGCAGTACAAATAAATTGAATGTTGTCTGTACGCAGAGTTGCCATTTTCCATATATGAACTGAGGTGTCATGCAGCTCATTATTTCATCATGCTTAGGGAAAAAAAACAGCGTCAACAACTGAGGCTAGTGACTGTCGTTGGTTTTATTAAAAGCAAAAATGTTTGACCTTTTGAAGAATGAAAAAAATCAGCTCCTGTGTGTTTTAAAATATTTTGCGCTTGGTCTTACCTAAAAGCATCAAAAAGTGAAAAATCTAATGTGACGTTACACATTCCAGTGGCCCCTAATAACCAGTCACTCCACCAATTTTTCTAAGTTTATCTTTAATCTACTACTCCCAAAGTAATTAAGAACTGAATGCCTTTGGACTGATTTTCATTTTGTCTTGAGTTATTGTGACATCTTTACTAGAAATTCTTTTTCAGTCTAATTAAACTCCTGCAGCGTAAATGTCATTATTAATATCATCACCTTTGGTAGACTAACTTTTCCTTGGTGTCTTGATAACTGTGCATTGTAGACTAACTCCCTTTCTTCCTGGTTAATGTTTGAAAAGTTTGGGTTGAAGTAGGAACATCTCACGGCTTAGCATAGATAGAGAATCCATTAAAATAAATATTAATTCAAATTGGTGGGGGTTTATTAAAAAAAAAATCCAATAGTTATGCTATCATATTGGTTTTCAGAAGAATATTTCAAAACTCATTTAAAACTTTTCTTGTTATCTGCAAAAATAATTCCTGGATGCTAACAATTCTAATAATTTGAGGATTAGAAGTAATTCCCGCTTACATGGCAAAAACTTCCAATGAAATCATTAATGCAGGTGGAAGGGAGACTCACTAAAAGATCATATGTGGGAGAGCAGAGGACTGCCAGAAATGAGTATTTGTTTCCTCAACCCAGAAGCAGCTCTTCTGTGGGCTCTCTGCAGAGGACAGGACACCATCCCAGGAATGGTGGGAGCTCAACACAGGACCAGTAGGTGAGTCCTTTTGTCCTTAGCAGGTAAATATAAAAAAGAACTACCGTGAAAAAAAAGAATTGATGTGAAAATTTCATCATCCATCCATTAGTTGGGCTAACATTTTCTTGATAACTTTTTGTTAATCGTGAATTTAACAATGATCTCTTTAGCTCTAAATGCATCAATTGGTAATGCAGGGGTTTTCTGAAGGGCACAGGTAACAGTGAATTACCTTTTGTGGGAGGTGTCTTAGGAGTAAATCAACAAATTGATTCCTAGTCTAAAAAACTGATTAATTTATTAAGGTGAGGTTTTGATCCTTGATCTCTCAAAGATTTGATGAGCATTAGTAGTATCAGAATTGCAGTTCCAGACATCTAGAACAATCTATTAAGTTGATAGGCCGTGAGAGTTTGAGATTGATTGCTATAATCACAGCGTGAAAGCTGAAATTTGTTTTGTAGATATAGATAACTGGGCCGGATTCTGGCACAACTGCAGAGATGTGTTTTACTACAAAACCTGTCTGCTTAAATTCTGATGAGCTAAAAAGGAGAATAAAATGCTCTTCAAAAAGGGTGAGATGCTTATAATTTGACTCTAATAAAATAGTCTTAAATTCTTCTTCACAGGCCCATATGGGTCTAGGCAAGCCTAAATAAGTATAGGAAGGCTATTAACTTTGTATTGGCTCTACAGCACAACCTACGTCAGCCCCTTGAGAAGCCATGATGCACAGTAGCTTTATGGTTTGTATTGGAATGATATAACTAATGAAGTCTCTGGAATCTTCAAATCGAAGCAGAGAGAGGTAGAAAGCTTGTTACCGCTGTGAAATCCTGCTTCCCACCCTGTAGCCACTGTACCAAATCTCTTACCGACTCGAGGGATGCTCGGGGGGGTTCGGCAGGTGTTGCCCCGACCCTGCAGGCGGAGGCTGTGCCGGCTGAAGCAGCCCTGTAATGGATGGCCAAAAGCTCTCCAAAGACTGATTAAATTGCCAAGTTAATGTATTGAAGAAAGTGCACTTCAATAATTAAATTGCTCTGATGCAATTGCTATATTCTATGATTTTTTTTTCTTGTGCTCTTGCTTGTATTTTGACTATTCTTGAAGACGTCCACGCTTCCAGAGCTTCCTTGCTGCTCCCTGAATTTTATAGGCAAGCCCTCGATGCCGTTCCTTTCTCCGTCTGTCATCATGAGACTCACAGGGAGAGGGGTGTCTCGTACGCATTCGAAAACCTGGTCCTGAGCTGTCAAGTGAGGCAGACGGTCCCAACACACCCCCTCAGCTCAGAAATCCTCTGGTCTGGTTTTAAACATGGTGCAGTGGCTTATCTGCTAAATAAAATCTAAATGAGAAATGTTGATACTTAATGAAATATAAGTTTGGGGATTTCACATAAGAAAGCTGCTGTCAGTGCTTTAATTTATTAGGGGAGAGTTATGTGCAGATGGTATATACGGAGTTATTTCCTGACTGTACTCCAAAGTAAGTTGATTTGTGGTTTAATGACTTTTATCAAAATGAAATAAGCATTTGATCTTTGGATTTGATCTGGCTATATCTGCAGCTGCTACACCACTACAGCAATTACTTCCAAACTGGGCTTTTTGCCCAGGCAAATGGAGTTCGCCCTTGTTTCATGTCTCATTGACTGTCCTGATAATACACGCAGTGGTACTGTAGGTTTTTTCTTCCTTTAAATTTGATAGGTGTGAAAGTAAGAGAGTAATTACCTTTTCTTTTTTTTTTTTTTTTTTTTTTTTTTTTAGTATCGGTGTTGTTTCATTATAATACATTTGCTACCACTGGTTAGTTTTATCTTGAAGCTGCTCCTAACTAAAACTTAGTGTCAGAATGTGTAATTTTCTCTACATAATCCCGCTATGCGCTTTTTATAGAGAACCGAGAAATTCATTTATGAATTCTAAATCTGGGAACCCTCGTGGTAATCTTCACATCTGTCTGTGTGGTTTAAGGATGAAGTTGTAGCGATACGTTTTACACCCACACTGGACTAAATCCACTCCCAATGTATTTCCATGGAAAGCAATAGAGTTATACTAGAAATAAATTTACCCCCTTGTATCTCTGAAATAGTGCTCTTTTTCACCACTGGCTAATTAATGGCTTGCTATGATTCTACAAGTCATTCTGTATCATTTAGGTTGGAAGAGACCTTTAAGATCAGTCACCCAGTGTGTCAAGATTAGCAATTCTTTTTCCAGGACAATGCTTGTTTCTTATTCCCTGTTCAGGACAAGACTCCCCCAAGTTCAGCCCCGAAAGCTCCTAGTGAGAGATTGTCGTTAAGATTAACAGTTCTTGGGCTTGGTGCTGCCAGCTGTGACTTTCCTGAGCAGCCCCAGCTCATGCCAGCTGCATTTTTGACCAGAGTGTAGGAGACAGCAGCTAATTTGATGGCTTGCAGCCAGCTCACCTGGGTGAGGACTAACCGAAGCAAGCTGCTGGTTTGCGGTATGCGGTGTATTCTCTGAATAAGGCGATGCTGGATGAGGATGCTCTGGAAACAACCTAGGTATGCAGCTAGCAGATATGAAGGCTGCAGATTCGCAATGGCAAGGAGATGCAGTCACCAAGAATTACAAAACAAATTAAAGGTGTTTGTTCTCCCCTTGTTTACAGTCACGTTGGGAGAGAGCGTACCGCGCTTTGTATGGTTGGAAGCTAGATTTTAAATTGTCTTTTTTGGCAGGATATTCCTGAGATATGTGATAAAAATAGCAATAACTGCAAAAAATGATTGGTGAATGAGTTACCTGTAGATTTGCAGTCCTACCAGAAACTGTGTGAGAAGGTGGTTCATCATGAGAGCTCTGGAAGGTTCTCCTGTGCCAAGGCTGCTGCTGCGTCCTTAGCAAATCAAACGACTTGCATAGTACTTGCTTCTTAATCCAGGAAAATTAAAACCACCAGTGATAGCTACATTGTCTAGCCATCTGCTCGCCCAGGTGCTCCCACGCCTGATCAGAGATGAAGCGATGTGACCTAGAATCCTACTGCATATCTGGGATCATTCCCAGCACAGTCCCAAGCGTCAATCTTCTGCATGACATCAGATAAAGTAAACATCAAGATTTGATGCAAGAGCATATGTCCATCGCATAATTCATTAGAGTTCTCCTCTGGAACTATTTTTAGGTATTTTTTCAATCAGAATTAGAGGGTGAGGATTATTCAGGAAACAAAAGATAAGAAAATTATGGGGGTTTTCCGAAACGTGTCCAGGTACTTCTCCTGGGACTGATGGCAAATTTGGCCATTCAGCTACGTGTGGCTGGTTTTTAAATAATTATGTCTGCCTTGGACAGTTCCACAGCCCTTCATGGCAGCTCAGCTATGAGATGGTGTAAAACCAATAGTGGCATGGGAAACCTGCTCCTTTTTTACTTACCACTGCTGCTAAAACCCCTCTCAGGTCAGACAACATAATTCTTCCCTCACACTAATTTAAAAGCTGTATCACTCCATTGCCTTGAGTGTAGTTGTTCCTGATTTCCACACACGAGAGACATTCAAAACTATTTACCTTCTGTTTTGCAACGTATCCACTAAGTGTCGGTACGACGTAGCAGGTGGAGTAGATAGTTAGCCTGCCCAGGCTGTGCAAAATGCCTCGTAACTGCAAATCATTGCAGCACTTACAGCTTGTTCTCTTGTGTCAGCAAGAAAGTGTAAAATGCATTCAGCTTGTGTGGGACACCTGGGATGTTCCTGTGTTCTTAGATGAAGGCGGTGCATGCACCCTTTTCCTTGCCTCATTTCACCTGACACACGTGGTACGAGTGGTTTTGCTGT
>VYZV01019557.1:356606-370846 GCA_013401275.1 Pandion haliaetus
GGGGGGGGGGGGGACGGGACGGGACCAAAACCCAACCCCAAAAACCATATTGTGCAGGATGAGTCACTGAAAAGAAATGGAAGGAGGAGCTATTTTGAGGGCTTTTACATCTTCCTTATTGCTAGGAGACTGCTTCCCGTGCCCGCGGTTCTCTTCAGGCTCTCAGCAGCTGCCTCATTTGTACAGCAGTATTGAGGGTAATTTATGGAGCGGCTTTGTACGAGAGAAGGAGAAGCAAACTTGGATGGGAGCTTATTTTCATTTTTCAGTCTTTGAGACAAATGCAAGAGTATACGGGAGACAACTGCAGGTGCCAAGGAGAGCATCGTGCCTGAGATGGCAGGGATCTTGGGCTGAACTTGGAATGTTACTCAGGTTTCGGGACAGCCATGGCTTGCAAAGAGCAGTGTGATTATGTAATTATACCACATTTGGGTTAAATTGGTATAAGCTGGTTAAGTTTTGGCTTGTCCCTGATGGTCAGTCCATGAGAAGTGTGGGGAACTTAGACCATCAGCTACCGGTGCTTTGAGTCCCACCGAGGGCAGATGCTCAAGGCAGCCTTCAGGAGAAAGTGTGAACAGTGGCCAGACCCACCGCCCGTGACTCCAGTGTATACAGTTCTCAAATCTGAGTAAAAATTATTCTCTGGGAACCACAGTTTTAATAAGGCACCTGAAGTAAGCTGATTGAGGTTGGGATTGTAAATGGACAAATCCCCTAGGGTTGTAGTCTGGGTGAGTAAAGACTAAAAAAAAAAAAATAAAAAAAAAATAGAAGAGCATGAGAACGTGTGAATTTATCATCTAGAAGGGAGTTACTGAGACAACTGTACAATATCTCTTACCGTATTTTTCACACAAATGCCAGATGGCCAGGAACGGGATCCCCCGCGTTCTCCTCCTAGTCTGAGAAGACAAGAAAATAAACAAGGAAAATGTCTGTGATGGTATTGGCTGCCTGATAAGGTGAGTCATTGCTTTTGATTGCTGAAATTATTAGGACTGCTTTCTAATTTGATTACCGTGTTATACCTTCCTGCTCCTTTCGGTGCTGCCCCACAGATCTCAATCATCCTTTTAGTTCCTGCTCCTCCCTCGTGCTCCCTGCTTGTGACTAATGCCAAGTTTGGGGACGGTAGCCAAATGTCAGGTGCCTTCAGCGTTGCGCTGTATCAGTTCACTAACGGACTCCAGCAGATGTAAGCAGTATGTTAGAAAAGCTTTATTCAACAAAAATTAATACTTAGAGGAGCCATCTCCAGCAGGTCCCAAAGGCGGGCCAGATGGTCACCATCGGCACGGGCTGCCAGCTTGCAGCCAGCCAGCAGCTTCGCCCCAGGGATTCCTGCATGGTGTCTTCACACCAGCATGGTGACGTGGTCTGTGATTCTGGAGGTTTCCCTTTTTAATTGTAGTTGTGAGAAGCCAGGAGCTATTTGGAAGCGCTGACCCCCATGAGTAGCTGTGGAGCGCGTGGCTGTGCCTTCTCCTCCTCCAGCACCACATCCAGGAGCGAGTAGTCCCTTGTCAGGCTTTCGTCTCTTGCCGTGACAACAAAGCTGTCGCACGATGAAGCTCTTGAGAAGAGGTTACCGGCAAGGCGTGTGCATTTGCCCACATGCTTTTGATCAGGGACTCGTCCCTGTCACTGTTTCTGGCTGGCTGGACTTTGAAAGCGGCTTTGATCCATCTGTGCCAATGAAACAGAGTTGTTTGAAGTCTTTGATCCTTTCTGTGGGCAAACTGTGCCCAGGAAACTTGATGGGCTCAGGGTATTTCTGGTGATTTCTTCTGCTTCAGGAGTCATGAAAAATGAGATTCGGCAGCTCTTCCTGTTTGCTTGTTTGTGTTGTCTGAGTAGACCCAGACAAGGGTGTTTTACACCAGTTGGTACGTCAGTGTTGATACTCATCCCTCTGTTGCTCCCATCATCTACAGGACCGTCCTCTGAGGTACGGAGACTCAGCTGCCCTCCAGCTACAGGGCAAGGTTGCAAGGAATTACAGGAAAAGAAACACAGGGCAGAAATTTTCAGATGTGGTCTTGAGAAAGATGGAAACTTTGGCAGAACATCATGGACATGTCAAAAAATATTGCTGTGGGTTCGTTGACAGGCATAGACTCCTCGGATGAGACGAGAGCCCGTGTGGGTGTGGGGTGCCCTGCGCTCAGGTTTTATTTTGGAGGTGCTTGGCACACTGATCCCATGCTCCCTGAAATCCCTGGGTTCATGCTATGTGCGTGTTCTATGCGCACACATTTATTTTTAAACTATAATATGCTGCGTTTCCTACCTAGCTAGTGTACCAAAGCAGTTTTGTTCCTTAGCAAATAAAGGAAATAACTGAGTAAGTATAAATGTGTTTCTTAAACAGCCTTGTTTGTGACAAAATTGAGAACTAAATCTTCACGTGACATAGGGCTGCAAGTATTCGAGTCACATTTGGACAGCAAAGCCCACTGCACGCAGCTTTAATTACAGTATTTCTCTCAGACAGTCTTCCTCATGTTTTTCTGAACATTGTTTAAAGAACTGATGAAAGGGCTGAAAACTTTTCAAACTTTCCTTTTCTTAGGGTCTCTTCAGCTCAGGCTTTCATCACACAGTCAATAAACAGTTGAAAAGGACTCTTCTGAACTGCAGCAGGAGGGAGGAGGAAGAGGGGAAATTAATGATATCACCAAATTGAAACTCTTTCAAGTTCCCTTTAATTGCAGAGGGCACAGGGAGCTCATTCAGTTTTTAATTCTCTGATCTCTTGCTCTCCCCAAAGGGACCAGTCTTCCTCTCCTCCCACGTTGCATGCGATTTTCCTGGAGCGTTGAGCCCAGCAGAGCGAAACAGGGCAGACGCCCGGCTCCTTCCTCGGGGCTCCTCCGTGGCGCAGAGCCCTTCCCGATGGGATTTCGGCAGTGGAGCAGCAGCCCGGGCTGTCTGCAGTCCAGGGAAGGCAGGGCCAGGTCAGTAGAGCAGCACTCCTGCAAGCCCTGAGGTCTTTCTCTGGGTAAGGAAAGGAGAGAGGGTCTTTACGGAGGACAGAATAAGTAAAACTTGGCCACAAGCTATGAGCAGCCCTTGCGCCCATCTCTGAGCACCCTCTGCCTTTCTAAACTGTGGCCCTAACACCATCTCCTCCACTATTCTTGCTCTCCAACTGCACTCCTGCTCGTAACTGGGACCTCAGCAACGCGACCCCCAGGACCCCCACCTTCTCGTGCTGCACCCTCATTTTAGGTAGGGCTCTGTGTGCTCTTCACCCTCCCGTGGTCCCACACCAGGGCTGGTCCACCTTCATCGCCTGACCGTCGCCTTTGACCTCTTCTTCACAATAACATAGGCATAAAGTCTGACGTCCTCTAAACAAAGCTCTTTAGGACCTGATTTGAAGTGGTGTGACCTTTCGTGCAGCCCTGGGGTGCCTGAGTTGTGACCAGACCCAGCTCGGCTGCTGGGGTGCCCCGGCCTCACGCTGGTGGTCATGCTGCCATTGGAGTGCAGCACCCACCACGCAGGGATGCTTCCTACTTACTTAGGTACCTGGTAAGCTGTTCTCCCTATTTTTTGTCTTTCAGACAAAAAGATAAAGGTTTTGGAGCAGAATAGAGAGGATGTGGGAGGGTACATTGCATTTAGGTTTATTGTATTTCAGCTAGATAACGACGACCAGTGTGCACGCAGAAGCGTTTTGGCATTATTTTGGGAGTCTCTTCTAAATAGTTGGCTTCCTTAGGAAGAACTTATGACATTTTTTGAAACCTTGTGAAATATTGCAGTTGTTAGAAATGTCCTTAAGCGATATCTTTCCATCTCGCCAGTCCTGGTTAAACCCAGGCTGTGGCTGGCAGGTACTGCCAGTTCAGTGCCTCGCCTGCCCGGCTGCGAGGTGGTGAGAGTTACATGTCCAAGTAGTCCAAAGTTAAAAGAGAAAACAATAAAAAACCCAAGATTGTCCAAATATTGCCACTGCCCACCGAGGAGCTGCTCAGCTAAACACACCAAGCGTGCCCTGGTTGTCTTTGTGTTGTGGCGAGTATCAGTGTAACAGGCTGAAAACTGCTCAAAGAGCCATTCCCACCATTGAAAAGACTGAGGATTATAATTGCAACAGGTCCGTGGGCAGAAACATGAAGTATAAAGCTTTAAATTCAAGTCATGCTGATAAGTATAACAAATAGAGACCAAATTCCCTTAAAAAATGGGATTACGGAGGCTGTGGGGAAGAAATATTTTGAAGGCAGTTAAAGAGAAGTTAATCTGCTTTTATGTAATTTGTTTCCCTATTCTTCCTGAACTGGCTTGCTTTGGAGACAGCTGCTTTCAAGGTTTACAGCCGTGCATATGGTTAGGAGGGCTGGAATTGGCAGCCGATCGCCTGACAGAATAATGGCTGACTGGAAAAATAGCTGGGTATGTAATTCACAGATGATACGACCACATCAAAATCAGTGGAACACAAACTATTCATTTTTACCGTCTCCAGATTGCTGTCTGTTGTGATCTGTTCCTCCTGATTGCTCTGCCGCCGCGCTGCTGATCACCTCTCCTCCCACCAGCACCCGTGGTGGGGAGGACGACCATGAGCCGCGGTGCCGTGGGGCAGCGTAAGATGGAGATCTCCATTTCTGGAGAACTGTATGGTTTAGATATGGACCGGAGCCAAAGCATCGGTACCACCAGGTCCGTGTCTATGCAGAAAGTGGGTCTGCACATCAGCGGCGTGGCGGGGGCCTCGAGGTCTGTAACCCATAGCTCATTCCTCTCCCAACCACCAGCTGGGCTTCCAGCCCTGTGGGATCTCCTGGGGCTCTGACAGCCCAGCAGGTCGCGGACCTCCAGCTCTCAAAGCTGTCCTTGCTCTGAAAGGAGCCAAACAGCCCTCGGTTGGTACATTTCCAAATTTTGAAATTGTCTGGGTTTGAACCCAAAGTGGCTAAGGTGGAGCAATCACAAACCTAGCAATAGAATGGGTGAAGACACAGAGTTTGGTTACACCAACAGTATTTAACCTTCTGCAGCTATTCCTGTCTTTTGTGTTGGAAAATCATTGGAAAAAAGTTGCCCTTCAAAAAACAAGTGTTTTTCTGAATGCACTGTTATTTTTAAACCTGGGCAGAACTCCTTCTTCATGCTGTTTTTCTCCCTCAGTGTTTCTCATTGGGGGAAATGACAATAAAAAGGGTGAGAGAGTGGGAACCATGGACTGCAGACATGGAGTCCGGAAAAAAGGGCTTTTTCTAAAAACTGGAAATATTTCTTCTCCAAATAAATGGCTTTCTATCCAAATATTCATTTATCGTGAACATACCAGTTTGTGTTTTCTCACTGGAAAAAAAAGAAAAATTGTTTTGTTAAGTCTTCTGTCCCTGTCCCCAAAAAATAGAGATGTGGCAAAACCCAAGGACACTGGGAGGTGGGTGATTCATGTTGTGGCACAGAGCAACTGTATCTGTTCGTTCCTGCGATTACAAACGGAGGAGGCTTCTTTCCTCGCAAGTGCCCACATTACCCTTGAGGTGATCTGTATAATCCGTCCTACAGCGCGTGTTGAAAAGTGTCCATGTTTGAGAAACAAATGGCAGTCTTATTGAGGCATTAGTCTCAGTTGTATTCTGAAGATTTTATTAGGCTCAACTCTTCTCAGCTCCTCCAGACACTATCGCCCCGTTTGTTACCCCTCACTTAGGGAATTCAGCTGGCCAGCATGACCTGCTGTGAAGTTTTCTTGTCACAAATTCATGGCTTCACCAGGTAAGCAGTACGTTACGTTTGAAATGTATTCTGCATGGGTTGGAGAGGGTCACGCCACTGTTGATGCTCTCAAAAGGGCCCAAGCAGCAGACGGGCTGGTGTGGAGCACTGATAATATTGATTTCTCCAGCTGCATTGTGTTACGGAGTGTGGCCTTGCAAAGAAGGAAATTACTCCGGTGGTCGCAGTAAGTGTAAAAACTGCCATGTCATTTAGCAGACACGGTGCCAGGGCTTTTATAGAGTGTAATGCAACTCCTCCGAAATTCTGCTGAAGGATGCTTGAGCTAACAAGGCTCTGCGCTCTCTGATGAAGCAAGCCATGTACATTAGCTTTATTGTCAAGACATGGCACAGAGCATTTATTGCTTTTGGCTCGTGTACAGCGTAGGATTATTCTGTGAGTTTACACAAGACTGTCTATTTGTAGTTGAAAGTGAATTATTTGCTCATTAGTGGTTCAGAAAGGTCTGCTTGCTCCCACAACGTGAGACAGCTTGGGCTTCTCTGTGTGATGAAACGTGCTTGCTTTACCCCAGGCTCGACAGACTCAGAGTGCCTTCAAGGTGGCCCAGAGGACATGGGATTAGGGAAATCTGCAGCTATTGTAAGAAGTATATTAATCTCTTATTCTTTTTTGTCGCTCTTGCTTGCAGCACCGCCATCCCACTCTGAGGTCTGTGCGTGCCGGAGGAGGGAGGTCGGGGCAGAGAACAGCGATGTCCTGGCTGGCCTCAGCCTCTCCTGTCACTTGGTCTTCCTCAGCGTATCGGTTCTGGGGAGCTCAGCCCAGCTTCCAGTAGCCTGCTGTGGTCTCGGATTTTATACTCGCTTTGCACCTCTTAGAAAGCGTTCTCTGAGTCAGAAAATATGGCAGATGGCAGCTTGTGAGAAGAAAACAGCTCTTCAGTGCCAGGTTTAAGCAAGTATGTAAGTTTTCATTATATATTTAAAAAAAAAACCCACAACAGTGGTATTTCAAAGGGAAATGGGAATATGCTTAATACTCCCCTGAGCCGGCGCCAGGTGTTTGAGCCTCAGTCGACTAAAATTCCTTAGGTTTGATCGGGGCAGTGCGCCGCGCCGTGGCCCACCCAGCCGCTCGCGTCCTTCGGCCGCAGCAGAAGCGGCTGCACCCGGGAGTGGGATTCGCAGCGCTGCTGGGGGCACGGACAACCCCCGAGCCGGGCCAAGAGCAGGTGAGGTTGGGGGTGGGGGGCTGTCAGCCAAAAACTGTATCCTGCCTTTTCTGCTGGTCCCCTGGGAGACCACGCAAACTCCGTGAAATTGCAAAGCTGCTTTTCTGAGTGTTTAGCAGGAACTTAGGCAAGCTTTTGGAAAAGGCTTTTCCAAATGTGAATTTTCCACTGACCCCTATTTATTTGTTTCATGAAACTGCAGCACTGCAACACTGGAGTCTTTTGTCCTACTTTGTTCCTGAAAGAAAATATTTATTAGCCTTTGAAGAGGAATATTACAGAAGCCGGTGCTGTACAGTAGGCTTTAGCGTATTTTGCCTCTCCTGGCTGGAGCACTTGCCGCTCACCTTTTCCCTAACGAGTCATTTCTTATCCCTGCTAACCTCCACGTGTTCTTAGAGAAACAGGGGCAGACTGCTTTTCCTCAACATGGGCAAATTTCAGATTTTCGGTTAGCTTTTTCTGGTATGATTTCTGTCATACAAAGGTGGAATATTTAGAAATATGAAAACGGTATTGTTATGATGAGCCACAGCAATCGTCTACTGCCAGTCCCATCAGCTGAGTGATGAATGCAGGAAACCACTGCCCAGAGGTGGGCAGCTGTATGGACATGGAAATCGATGGATATTCGAGGCATGGATTACTGCAGGGGCAGCTTATTTGCGTGTAGAGAGATGCAATGCTGGGGATAGACGTGAGACAAGTTTTGCACCACTCTGACTTCAGTGGAAGGAAACTATTTTATAGCAGAGACTGAAAATTCTGGTGGGAAAAGCTGTAGACGATGACCCTGGAGCCTGATGTCCGTTCACTGTGCCATTGATGTGTAGGACCATGTTTTTTGTGTTCCACTTCCTCTCTATTTTATCTCTTTAAACCACTGGGAACAAGGATTAGTCTTTACTTTGAGATTTTAATATTCAAGGATAGGTTAAGACAACAACATCCTGATGTTAGATGACCATTAAATATTAAATTCTATCAAATCCTCCAGCAGCATTAGTCAAATCAAGCCCTAAGTCCTAAAAGCTTTATACTTTCTCCAAAATAATTACACCACAGTATCGCCTTTGAAGCCGTGTTGTTCTTTGTTCATCAATAAATGAGCAATTCCTGGATACGTCAACTGGAGAAGTTCTAGCTGGGTTAGTCGTGGCCCGCCCTTGGCCAAGCCATAAGCAAAAAGCAGATTCTTGTGGCTGAGTTACAAAACCACTAAACAAAATGGAAATGTTGATGTTCATTATTGATTTTATTCTTTGCCGCCATGGAATGGTGCTAGTGGGAGCTGTTGTAATCAGATTACTTTAAAACTTACTTACAGAAGGAAGTGCTAAATTTATCCGCCCCTTTTTCCTTTCCCAAAGCGGTACAATAACAAGGTATCAGCAGTGTTTCTTGTAGAACAGTCCTTCTCTTTTTGGTTTTCTCACTGTGTTTGTGTAATTCGTTTCTTACCACTCCCTATGTTCTTTTTTTAAAAAAATTTGCATGTGTTTTATCTCCTAAAGTATTCACTCATATCTGTTACGGAATAGAATAGACAATGATTGTTGAAGAGGTAACCCCCAAATGTTTCCAATTTCTGGAAATATCTATTAAATACTAAATTTTCTAAACATTCATCTAGAGCTCCCTATGCTGCCAAGTCACAGATATGTGCCTGGACAGCCTGTATGTCTTTGGGATTCAAGTCAGACAGGCTGATACCAGTTTAACTGAGGATGTGGGAAATGCTGCATTTTGAGTGATATAACCTCTCATAATCTGTGAGGTTAAATGGTTTTTCTGATTTGATTCTTTACTGCCTTCCCTGTTTTGCATCAGATCAAATCGGGTGTGAAATGATAGGAAATCCAAACGGCACGTTCGCCTACCCACCCTTCGCTCGTTTGTGGCACTGTGAGCGATTGCAGCGAGCACAACGGAGAAAGAGTAGCTAGGCCTTAATGGCCCCCGATTAGTCATATGTAATGTACCAATATTAGGGGCCAAGCGTTTGGGGAAGCCATCCCCCATCGTTAATGAAAGGTGTTTGTGGGGCTGGAGGTGACCCTGACGCAGGTCACCGAACTGCCGATTTCTGTTGAGCGCGAGGGCAAACCCGGCTCAGCAGCAGCTGCTCAGAGCCGTCCCGAGAGGCAATTGCGCCGTGTTTCGTGGGCAGCGCTGGGAAAACGCTTCCCGCACTTCCCTCGCCGTCTCGTTGTGTTCTGCTCGGACGCTCGTGTTCAAATTCCCGTCGAATCTGGCTCTCCATCCTCTGGAGCCCATGGTGGATCCCTGAGCCTGAGGGAAGCAAAGCGTCTGGAGCAGGACGAGCTATGGCCGTGATCGGCCCTGCCACCTGGCCAAAAGTACGCCAGCTCCTTGCAAAAACATATCCTGCCATATCCACTCTGAGCGGCCACTTGGCACGGGGAACACCTGCCTTTTGAATGAACAAGACTTTTAATCTCTGGAGCCAAATTTAACCCTCTCCTTGCTCTGTCCTGGTTGCACTCCCTGCCATTGCTTGCCAGCGAGCGGCTCCGAACCCAGCAATTCCCGTCAGTCTCCCCCCGACCACCAGTAACCGCCTTTGAAAGGAGTAACGAGGTTTTGCTGACTTAGCTGGATGGCAACAAATCTTGATACCTGCCTTCCGTAGCCTGGCTTGTGGGCTTATAATGATGTATTTACTCTAGCACCTAGAGTAAATGAATTATATTAAGCCGCTGCAAATGGTCATAAATATGATAGTCTGTGTGAACTGAGGTAATTGCCTGCTTTATATATGTGTTTATCTTCACTGCGTTGCATACACAATGTGCATTATGTCAAAAAGATGATAAAGGGCGGCCATAATGCTCCTGAACTGCATAACTCTTTTTAGTTTATGACTGAGGCTTGGTGTTATCTTATGCAAAGTTAGCTGCAGTAGGTTTAATATAAATTAACATACTTATAAAATGTCAAGGAGCATTAATTGACAATTTCTGAGGCCTACCCCACTAAATACCAATTCAGTTCTGAAACCTGTCTCTGCAAGTTTAATACACGAAAAATAATGCTTATTCATGAGTGGCTTACGTAACTCGGAATTAATTACATGGCAGCTAGAGCTAGCTGTTACAGATGGTCTTTCCATAAAACGAGATGCTGAAAATAAAGTTTCAAGCCCCACAAGGGAACTTCTGGGCTGGGTATTCAGCACTTCGGAAAACCAGGGCACATTATCTTGTGTGTAAATATTGACTTACTAACCTAATTCTCGACCCACTTTTAAAAGAGAACTGGCATATATAAAAGCATTTTACATCAGCAGCTTGTCCTTCATTTTGGATGAGTAAGGCAGGTGAAGTCTGCGGCTGAAACCCAGTGTGCTCCCCCACCATTCTCCTCACCTGGAAAATGGAGATGACCCTGAATATCTCCAGTTGGAAAAGGTGAAGCAAGCTAAGGTTCGTTTCTTTGAACAATTAGGAAAGTGTTGGTGGGTTCCTTTGCCTGCCCTACAGCCTGAGCAGCATTACAGCTGGTAGCAGTCAATGTAACTGGCCAGTTTGGAGGGGCTCAGATGAATGCTAATTGTTGATTAATATAGGCCTGGGTTATAAAAACCCCCAGGTTCTCTCTTTAATGTTTTTTGCTAGGCACCAGGAAAGTGCTGATGTCTCTACGAGAAGGTTATCTGCTCCCCTCTCCGGCTTGCGCAGCTTCCAGCAGTGAGTGCGGTCAGCACAGCACCGCTGTGTGCCCGCTTTCAGAGCTTGTGGGAACTTTATTGCCTGCCTAAACAAAGTTAAGTGCGGCTGAAGGATGAGATTTTAAAGCATTTATTGATTTTCCTTTAATATTTTGTTATTTCTTTTCCATCAATACAATATTTACTTTATCTAGTGCACTGCGGTATATGCGGAAGTCTGTTCTCAGAAAATGATGCACATAATGTTATTTTCATATATAGGCATACAGATATAAAATGAAAGATTGCCTGCAACTCACTTAAAATAAATAACGCAAACACCATCTAGGAAACTCAGCACTCGGCAGCTCTCCACGCTCCCGTTACCCGAGTCGGAGCGGGGAAGGGCAGACCTTCCCCGAGCATGGCGCGGAGGGATGGGTTCCCTTCGCATCAGTGGAGGTTTGCAGCGTTTGGGGCCCCAGAGCTGTGCAGTAAGAGGTTTCGATGGCAACTGGCTGGTAAAGCCAGGGATGGGGAGCGGGGGTGACCTGCCCCGCACCCCCCAGCGTACCTGCAGCTTTTACCTGTTGGGGTTTTTTTTTTTACCAAATAGGCCCTTCTTTCATGTTTTGCCTGTTCTCTTTTTTGCATTGCTGCTGTTGAAACACAGGGTTTATCTTCCCGTCCTCTGCTGCTCACAAATGTCCCGGGAAGCTCCATGAAGGGCTGTAGGGCCCTGGGTGCGTTTGCCCGTGGGCACGTGGGGACCCTGCTCCTGTGGGCACCCGCGGGACTCTCCCACCACCCAAGGGGCAGCAGCAGGCACTGTGTGTTATCGGTGTGGATCACCTTCAGCGTGTTCAAGATTTGTTTGTGTTTCTCCCTCGTGCCCACGTGGGACACCAAACCCTTCCCTTCCCTTTTCAGACCTTCCCTGCTTCTTCAAAGTACACAGCTTACATTTCCTTATGTCCGCCTCCTTTATGCTGTCTTTGCCAGAGATTAGAAGCCGAGGGCAAAGACACAGATTATCAGATCCATAGGAAGAAGCAGCTGTCGGTTTAATCTGAGTTGCCAGCAAGAGGTGACAAGCTGCCTTTAGGTATAAATTATGGGCTGGACCAGTGGCCAGTGGCGTGGACTGAAGTTTCCCCGAAGTTAAGCCTTCCCCCGAGGTCAGTGGCAAAAATGAGAGTAGAAAAAATCTCCCCAGCTGACAGCAAGGACTTCTTCCCCTTAACCACCCTGCACTTGTCTTTCTGCTTGCTTTTTCATCCCCTGCTTCTCCCATCCAGCCATCCCGGTGACCCATGGGCAGACAAGCCTCTCTCTCTTCAAATCTCCTTGTGTCCTTCGTCACTTTGACTCATCGTTTGCTTGGGCTTTTGTTGGTTTGGGTTTTTTTTTTTTACTGTCAACAGCATCACTGTGAAATTTCAGGAGGTGGTTCCCCCCCCCCCCNNNCCCCCGAGGTCTGGTGCCACAGATGCTGGCTGTCCTCCCCTCGCAGTGGGAGGCAAGCCGCCGGGGCTGGTGGCGGTGGCAGAGCGAGCACCCCCGCCTGCGCTCGGGGGGGCTGCACCAGCTGGAGCCCCTCGAGGCTTTTTGGGAGCAAGTCAGGCAGGTACGTGGCCCCTAGCCGGGCAAAAATACCATTTGGGTGCAGCATACGCAGATGTGCAAAGTGCTCCTTCCCACGTACCTGCGATGTTCTCACCGCGATCGTCTCCCATACTACACCATAACGGGGTCTAGTTTTATATACAATGCCAGTAATCATTTTGTCTTCTGTTGCTTGAAATGTAAAAAAAAAATAAATAAATAAATAAATAAAAAGCTTTAACCCATCTGCAAGCCGACCGCTTCAAATTAAATTTTGTGATAAAAAACGAATGAAGCGTAATTGAGAAGAGATGAGAGAAACTTGCCCTGAGAACAGAACGATAAGAAATTCCCTGTGACAATGATGCAATGTATATTGTTCCTCTACAGCACACCAAATGTCTCTGCTGTCGGGCTGCGCTGTCATTGGGGCAGTTTGCTGCTGTGATTGTGAATCTTAGAACATGTCTTTCCCCTTCCGTGCGAGACCACTCCTCTAAGATCTTACGCGTGCTAATGAAAGAATTAGGCTCAGCTATCGGGAATTAAGAAAAAATGTACTGACACGTGTTCCTAGAAAGACTGCTGAAAGAAAATGTCTTTTACAGAGCTGCTGCAATGCTGGCTGCAGGTATGAATATTGCAGAGCATGCAGCCTGTCTCTAGTGGGCTGCTTGACCATGAAATTGCCCGTGAAATGGGACTCTACTGTTTATCATGCTAATTAGTAACCCAAGGAGTTTATTTAAAGGTCACTAGAAAGCAGTGAGAAATATCATAGTGTGTTACTGGAAGAAAATTCAAGAAGCCATAGGGGTTTGGATTATTTAGTAGAATATTATTCCTAATATTTAAGATAACTTGTGAAATGTGCATTAAATTAATAAGGGAGATGATGGAATGTTTTAATATAACCGAGTGTGAAAACAGCCTTCAGAATTTATTTTATTCATAGATTTTTGCATCAAAGGTCTTATAATGATTAATTTTCAAACTTACAGGTTTTAATAGCAAAATAAGAAATAATAGCTCCAAAGTTCCTTTGAAATATTTAATGAAATACTGTTCTTTATAACATTAGATGGCTTTCACATGCCACTAGCACTTCAAAGAACAGTATTCTTTACAATATTTCTATATAGTATTTCTATTCAGTTTTCTACACTGTGTACAGCTGGCTCACTTCATGTAGTGCAGAAATATTTTCAGATGGGCAAAACCAAAGTACTGTTATATTCCAACAAAACACTGGACTGAAAAACTGTACTGAATACCTGATAGGGTTGACGTTTAAATACAAGTTAATTTGATGTTGCAGAAAGGTTCCTTGGCCTTCTACATTCTAGGACAAACTTTAAAAAAAAAAAAAATCGGTAGCTAACAGATGTAATTATTGTAGCTGTTCATTGCTTTATATGCCAGACCTCTGGAGGAGGAGCAGCACAGCAGGTTACTGGGTCACAAGCAAGTGAGAAAGAAAAATCCTTCATCAGTCAGGTCTGGTAGGGAGCAAGTAAGTTGAAGCTGGTTTTGTCTGTTGAGCAGAAAAATTGGCAATTAAGGTAGGATAACTTAAGCAGTCACCACCCTGGGTGGAGGAGGAGAGGCTTTTCCTGCAAGCGCAGTCCAACAGGCTGAAGGGCACATGCCTGATGCAGGGCTGATGCAGATGCACAGGAGGACTGACAGAGCCTCCCGCTCCAAATGGGTTTTGTAGGAAAATACACGTCTCTCCCCACAGACAAGAGATATATTCATGTCAAACCAAAGGTGCGTAAAAACAGGGGTTCCAACCTGGTGCGTGCCAGAGTGCCCCCCCGCAACGGATACTGGAGAGAGAGAAGTTCCTCCTTGGATGCTATAAGATAAAAGAGCAGGATTTGGCCTCTTCAGCGGCCCCAGGGAAGCAGAGGGCAGCGCTGAACGACAGCTGGGATCACATGCTTGAATCCCGTTACAGGAGGGCTACTAATTGTCAATTCAAGCATGGATTAATTGCAAGCACGTGCCAAAGAT
>VYZV01019557.1:370851-434281 GCA_013401275.1 Pandion haliaetus
AAGATCTTTGTGCTCGTGGGGGGGGGGGGGGGGGGGGAACTATGTGTATTTTCCTGTATTGCTCGCTTCTTACCATTGTTCATTAGAACATAAAATGAACCTCTACGTGAGGAAATGGGATAAATAATTTCGCTGCTGTCAGAAAAGAAAAAAAAAAGTGCAAGTCTTCAAAGGGGAGAAATTGTTAATTAGGAGATGACTACATGAAAAAAATATAATTGTGGAGGCCAGACAGTTCTTAAAGCTAGCCTGTAGTTTTACAACCTGCCCGCAGTGAAGGGTTATACATAATCCGCCCCAGCAATTTACTCATGTTCCTCGCCTTGCATTGTAGGAAAATGAGTGAATTCAGGCAATTAGTAGAGCTGGCGATTGCTAGGGCCCTCCCGGTCATCACCAGCTCCTCATCTGCTTGTGGCTGCCCTTTTCTCTCCATCCCTGGGTGCAGGTCTCAGCCTGGGAGGTCCACGCGCATTAGCCGGAGCAGGAGGTCCTGCCACCGTCATCGCTCCTCGCCGTGCCGTGGGAGGAGCAGGAGGCAACGCAGCTCCTAGCTAAATGCTTTAATGAGGGGGCTTGTCCCCGTGGAGAGCAAATGGAGCAAAAGGAGCAAATGGAGAAGGCTACTCTTTAGAAGGTGGTTTCCCCCACTGCCGCCGAGGTCTAGATTGCCTGTGTCTTGGCAGAGGCTGCGGGGAGAGCGGTTTCTGGAAGGGATTGATCTGGGCAGGGTGTTTACTCCACTGGCGAAGTGAACGAGCTTGCTGTCAGCGTGGTGCACTAGGAGCATCCATGAAGGGAATTACCGCTGAGAAATAGCGCTCTGCAAATTCATGCTTTAGTTTGCTCTCCATCCACATGGGCAAATCCTGATAAGGTCACTAATGAGCTAACCCTAGGCGTGAAGAAACTAATCAGATCGGTCTGGTACTAATTTGCAGTATTAAACCCAGCACCACAACAGGAACAGCCAAGTTAAAGAGGAACAGTCTAAAACCCAGCGACCCTTATGGATTCTTAGGACACATACAAAATACATCATTTCAATCTTCGTTTCAGTATGTGAAAGAAAAACCATGGCACCACTGTAATAGAGGCAAAGCAAATGGAGCAGTCAGAAATAATTACTTACATGGTGAGGGCCAAAGTTGGCTGATGAGGCTGTTCCAGTAGATGTGGCTTCTTTAAGGGAGTTTCTAATGCAGTAGGTGATGCCACTTTCCCCCCTTAATGTGGGGGAAAAAATATTGGTACTTGGAGTCATAAAACAATGTGGCTTTAGGAGTTTTGCCATCACCCTCAACAGGAGCTGAGGCACAATCATGAATTGGGAACCTCCATACAGCATTTAGATGGATGAAAATGGACAATGGACCTTTTTGGGTATATTTTAAAAAGAAAAAGAAAAAAAAAAAAGCATTGCCTGTAGCCTTGCATGCCTTTGCAAGCATAAGGCTGTCAGCCCACACACCCCATAAAAAAAGCCAATGCTTTGTTTCAAATTAGCACTCAACTTCTTGCCAAAGGAAACAGAAGCAGCAAGCCAGTCATCTGAGTTTCTCTGTCTCTGATCTCCCAACAGGCCACTTCAGCTGAATATCAAAAGCAAAGGCCTGTAAGGAAGGACATTTATCCAGCGCAGAAGAAACACACTTCTTATGCGCACCTGCTGAACAGTAAGTCTTGACTAACCATCCAAGAAATGAGAGATCCCTGTGCTTTTTGCATGCCTTCTGTTAAAGAAAGGCTGTACATCTTTGACTGATAGATTTAGAAAATAGAAACAATGCTCAAATACTGTTTCATGTCATTCTCCAGTCTTCCTTTTTTTCTGTAAATATCATTGTTAGTGCTTGTGAAAAGTCATTAGCAATGAGTCCATTGCATCCCAAGACATTAAGAACAGGTTTTAATTATTTTCCCTGTACTAAACCAGTTTCTTAACGGTATTATGGAAATCTTTACGTTTTGATTTCAATCCTAAAGTAATTAAGGACAAATTACAGATCAATGCAGCGACATTTTTCTTTACTTGTTTGTTCATTCTCTAAAAGAATGGTGCTTAGAGGAGGCACTCCTTTGAACATCTATGCAGAACAAGATCTTAATCTCCTGAAACAGCAGAAACTTGCCATTGGTCTTTGCTCAGTCTTTACATCTGTTTTGGACCATGTCAGTGATATCAATAAAGTGAAGTAAAAGCAAACACGATTGAAGCGTAGAGGGAGCCATAACGGGCATTTCTGATTTTGACAGCTGTCCTTGACATCATGCTCGTCAGTCTTCTCCAAGCCTAACCAAGTGATACCTCTAGTGGAAAGCTTGTGGAGTCCATCTTCCCGAGCAGCGGAAGAGGTCACTTTCCATCTGTACAGGTTTATTTTCCTTTATTGCAGTAAAGGGAACACACACTCAAGCAGAATTTGAAGCCACTGGTAGAAAATTATGCAGGAAGACCACATGAAGGCAACTGGAGGAACTGTAAAGGCATGAACAATGGATGGAAAAGTAATGAGGGAGTTAGATAAAAGACAGGGAATATATAGCACTTTGAAGAGTAAAAGATAAGCACAGCAAAACGTCCAGCGAATGTCCTGGTGACAGTATCCCAGCAACAATAAATTCTGCTTGTGATAGGGCAGGCTGAGAAAAAGCTGGGGACCGACAGTTTTCTAATCTCCTGCCAAAAAAACCTGGTCACTGGTACCACTGCATAATGTTCAGTGTAATGTGTAAAACTCATATAGGTATGTGTGACTTTTATGCAGCAGCTACTGCCAAGAAAATTATTCAGAGAGATAGGAGTTGACAGACAGTACTGATGATCTGCGTTAGAGCTCTTTGAAGAGGTATCTGTCGGCTGTGAGAATTAATTTGACTTCCAGTTCAGGTGGAAGATGCTGACAAAGAAGTCGTATTGCTGCATGGGCAATTTTGGGGTTATGTTTTCTGCATAGAAGTGATGACGGCCTCTTAGCTTTATCTGCTACCAAGAGAAAGGAATGGGATGGCTGGTTGCCACATGGATCGGTTTATCAATGTAACAGGGTCTTATGGACTAAAATAAATGGGAATCTCCTGTGGATGAGTATCTGTGTGGCACTAAATGGTATCACATAGAAGAAGTTTTGCACATTTTTTGAGGAAAAGAAGAAATGAGGGTCATGTAGGTATACTTGGGTATTCTGCCAGTGTAAGGAAAGAAAGTGATAAACAGTCAGATGTCTCAGAAAAGCCTGAGTGGAGGAATAATAGCCATCAGTAGTGAAAGACATTGAATTAGATGGATTCCCACTTCTAGAAACTTCCTATGTTTATTATTGATGGCACTGAAATTTTATTTCTTTCCTTTTTGTACTTCTCCAGTGATCTGGTTAGTATTTCAACATGCAAAGGCAGGTGATGGAAGGCTTCTGGAAGGAAAGTGAAAAATGACATAAAGGAGCTCGAACAACAGCTGTGCACTGGCAAGGAGTACAAAGAAAAGTAAGAAGAACCGAAGCTAATCCTAAATGACGCAGGCTTTGTTTTCCTAGTTATCACTAAAACATGGTGGAAGGAGTCTCGGGAAATGGCAAGTCACTACTTCCACAGGCTTTCTGAATCTCTGAGCCTTTCTTCCCTTATCTAATATCCTAGGCCTGATTTGAAAGGTACCTGAACACCAAGAGGTTCTGATTAGCATATAGAAAATTCACTGCTCCCCATTCAAACTCTTATATATCTGTCAAATTGGAAAATTGTGCCCTGTATCCTTGGGTGAGAGATGCTGGAATGGGTGCAGTGGGTTTGCACAGGGAGAGGGAGGCAATGTGCAGGTGAGTAAGTATTTCAGAGATTGCTCCATGGTGAAATTGTCTCAGGCGATGAATCATTCTTGGACTTTCTAAAGGTCATTTTAAGTTCCCTTGAACTTCTAAACTTGGCTATTTAATAAAATAAAAAGAAAGAAATATTAGTACAGATAACTGTCAGTCAGGTGAGATAGCCTGAGAAATGCTCTGGCGGGTCATGCCACTTCAGCGACAGCTTTTGGGGAAGAGAGAGCAGTCAGCAGTGCTGCCTTCCCTGATGATCGTCCAAAATTGAAATACCATCTCTCCCTCTTGCAGCATATTTAAGCGGAAGTTCATTGCCCTGCTGGGTGCCTGGATTTTATAACTGACCTCTGGGAAGTAACTAAGCCAATCTTCTGTCTCCACTTCTATAAATTAAAGCCCAAAGACTGGTAATCTGGACTGACTGAAGGTGCCTACTTTTTGAGTGGGAGAGACCAGGCTGGAACCTGCCCCTTTTTTTCTAGGACCCCTTAGGGGCAGATCTGGGTGCTTTTAAAGTGAATTGTGGGGCTGATGAATTGCTGTTGTGCTGATCATCACTACTCTTGGATGTTTGGTGCTCTGCAGGTACCAGGTCTTAAGCCCTCCATGGTACCAAAGGAGGAGCGGATGGAGGCTGTGCTTGGTGGCTTGGGAAATGGGAGACTCCCGTGATGGAGAAGGCTGCAGGCTTGCGGCTTTGGGCACCAGGAGGGGAGCTCTGCTCCACCTGCGGATTTGCGACTTGGGAATAGAGTCAGTGCCCTGACTGCGACGAGTACCTGAGCTGGCAGAGCCCAAGCCCTGCAGCAGCACCGGGAGGGACAGGGTCAGCAGGCAGACGGACACGGGCACCACTGGAAGGAGCAAGGCAAAAAGCTGTACGCAGAAAGGTACATACAAGTACAGTTTTACGTGCATCAAAAAACCTGTAATTTAAAACAGCAGTATTATGTTTTCCTATGTTGTTAGAATAATTTCAGTTCCAGGTATGTGGATTTTTTTTTTTTTTTCTCCTTTTCAAATCTGCAATCAGTGTTTGCCAGAAATGAGAAATGGATTGGTTTTTCAACGGTGCTGTGCTCCAGGTCAGCTTGATAACATGGGAAATGGCAGGCTAATGACAGTTTAACACCAATTAACAGACCACTTTATAATAGATTAGCATTCTAAGTCTGTTCAATTGATAATTACAATAATTAACTCTCTGAGCTTGCATGCACTTTTGAACAGAAATTTGATACCTTTGTTTATGCTGAAGAAGGAAATGCACAGAGCAGGCATGGATCATTTGAAGTGTTATAGTCAGTCAGGATCATAAGTGCACTAAATTTGGGCTTGCTTTTGAAATGCGCTTGCAGGTGACATCCTCCCAGGTGGAGGTGACCATATGAGTGACTATTTCTGCCTTAGCTGAGCACAGCTGCAAGCAGAGACTGAGATTTAACATGTTGCTGTGGTTCAGATAAGCTGTGAAAGGCATTTGTGCTGCAGAACAGCTCTCTTCATCCTTGCTTCAGGCTCTCTGGCCTCAAACTGATGGATTTCCCACCTACTTAGGCCAGTTATTTTCAACATTTAGCACTTGTAGCTGAAGCTACTGATGCTTATAGTGGGATGCTCAAAGGAGCTCAACATCCAGCTTGACTGTGTCCTGAATTCTTTGGGAAAGTTCCGTTTGGTCCTGAATCCTTCAGGAAATGCGAGTGCTGCTGCCGTAGTGATTCCTGTAAATGGTTTATGGAAAGGTGCTGGCACCCACGCGTGACGGTAGTTATCTATGGGACCGGAGGCAGAGCACGAAGAAGTCAGTAGGACAGATGTGCTGGCTCTGGGGACATGTAGCCGGGTCTCTGGTCACATCGTCTCAGTGGGTCAATGGTTGCAAGATCTCCTTTGTAATTCTTGGGTTCCTGTTGACTTTATGCATCTCATTTAATTTCATTGACCTCTCTTAAATCCTATGAAATCTCCTTATGAGAAATGCACAAGGTGAGTTCTATTTATAGTGTTGGGTTTTGTTTTTTTTTTCTAATATTCAGGCAGTGGTCAGAGCTAACACAGCAGGGGACCTTCGCAAATGTAGCCTGTTTGGGTATTTCTTCAGTCCTGCACAGATTAATAAAATAAACCATTTGGAGCAGGCGGCACCAACCCTGGAGAGCAGCAATCCAAATCCCACTTCCTCCAGAGGATGGATTTCAGTACCATTAAGGAGCCAGGCTCTCTCCTGGCAATGGGGAAAATGAGGTTTAGAGGAAAAACTGGATTTTTAGACTAAAAGCGTACTGTCTGGATTGTGTGGCTGGATTGTTTTTGTCATGCCATGCTGTACCAGAATAATTGGACATATGCATGGTGCAGCAACAAGGCTGGGTGACAGTGGGTTTATCAAGGAGCTAAACAAGATGCCTGAAAGCAGAGACTGCAGTTAAAAAATTATCATCATCTTCGTTTACCCCAGCAGAGCTCATGTCCCCTGTTCTTGACATTTTGTAAAATCGCACACGCAGTGAACTTCACTGTTCTCGCCTTGTTTGAAAACAGTCTACGGAACAATAAGGAGGTGAAATCATGAAGATAAGTGGCATTAATGATGCTACAATTGTAAATAAAAAAGCCTTGACTTTTCCCAGGAATGGCTTGCTGGGGTTTAAGTATTATAAGGGACAACGCTGTGATCTGCACTGTCCCAGTGGCATGTCCCTGCCTATAGAAACTGCAGCGCAGGAGATCAGGTGGATCATGCAGAAGAACATCCCTGTGGGATAAACTGCTCAGGTGTGTCTGGGTACTGCATTGCCCGAGCGCTGCGAGTCCTTCGAGAGGAGGCTGGGGTGAGGCAGAGATGCCAAATCAGCTTTAGCTGCTGCCTCTTGCTTGAGCCTGACAGGCTTGGGGCTGCAACTGGGGCCCCATAATAATGTTACAGCTCCCTGGTGAGCGGCAGGGCTGGCTACAGAGGGGGAAAAGCTGCCTTGTCACAGGGGACTTTGAATAGATGGCTTGTACTTCTAGTACTAAAAGGTGCTCCAACTTTCTAGCATCTATAGATGAGATTCTTAAATTCATGAATCGTTCTGGAAAAATTACACGTTTGACAATCTCGACAGAAAAAGATGGAGTTAGCATACAACACAACTTGGTCGCTAAGGGATTAAAGTAAAAAATCGATGATGTGTATATAGGGTGCCTTAAAAGAGCTCATTTCATAAGGCTGAAAGCAATTTAGGCCTAAATCAGTTGGGAAAAAGAATTTGGCAGGAAAATGGGAGTAATTAGGAAAGTTGACGAGGACTTCAAAATTCCTCAGTTGAGGAGGATAGATGCTGCTTTGAGAAACCTCTGCCTTGTTCAGAAAATTAGAAATTTGTTTCCCTTCAACATTACCAAAGAAGAACTTTTTTTCTTTTCCTGCCTGTTACAGGGCATTCAGTTCATCGCTTGCTGCTCAACAGAAGGTAAACCCACTGCTGATCCACTTAAAATATAAATAAGTCGTGCAATGCACTCTGTGGGGCATGGAACAGATGTTTGAGAGCACAGCTGCTAGATGTCCTTGTTGTTAGTCACTCACAGCTTTTTAGAGTCTAATATCTCTCTATGGTTATATTAAGAATATTTCCTATCCCCAGCGTGCCTTGGATGAGCTCTTTGGCTCGGGCTGTCTCCCCGTTCCCTGGCCGGGGACCTCCTGCCCTCGGCATCGCTGCCTGTCCTGGGGAGAAACCTGCTCCCTTTTGACTTTGACGTGTCTCGCTGATTGAGGAGTCGGGTTGATGGGCTGTAAGAGGCACCACTTCTAGTTGTTGTCAGTGAAGAAGCTGATTGCTGACACAGAGGTGATAAAACAGTTAATGAAACGATGGGATCTTCAGAGAAGCATCAACTCTTCCCTCCTCAGAAGGAGGTGGTGGGCCAGGTCCTTGGGTGAGCAGAGCTGCCGTGGATCAGGCTTGCAAGACACTAACTCTTGCAAATAATATCTTATTTGCTGCTTTCTGTGCCATATATCAAATATTACAATTGTTCTGGGTTTGTGTCCTGGTGAGTGTAAAAGGACAGATTTCAGACCTCTCTAAGAGTCCTTGTCTGTGATTGAAAGCCTGCAGACAAGACTGTGTTTCTAACAAACGTCTTCATAATACTTAACATTCAATAGAGTAAAAGGAGAATAATGAGCGCTGCAGCTATCCCAGGTTAGTAATTACCACTGTCATTATTAATTTTCCAGAGCAATCTGGTCAAATGAGTCATTATTATCTCAATTCCTTAGCCAGGGCTGATTGATTCTTTCTCCCTGTTGTGACTAATTTTATATAATGTCTGAGTACAATATAGAACTATAGAGCCAGTGTAATTCTAATGCAGAATAATTCTAAATAACCAAATCCCTTGCCTACAGCTCTGTTTAGATCTGATGCTTTATACTACTTAATTGAAATAAATACCCCAATCCTGTCACTCCACAATCTCCATCACAGTCACCAGCATTCCACTGGAGACAGGGATTTACATCAGCCCGGAATCTGGCCTGCATGTTTCAATGTTATATCTCTGTTGGCACTGACCAGGAGCTTCACAGCACCTTGCAGAAGCAGCGTGGCGTAGTCTGAAATAAGTGCTGATAATCTTCAGCATTTCATCATGTTCATTTCAACCGTTTTCAAGGAAGGAATACGTTGGTTAGTCTGGTTGTGTGGCTTTTTGGGTTTTTTTGGAGGAGAGGCTAAATGCAATGGTTTTCCAGCTCTGTTTCGTTAGCTCTCTGTCTGCAGACCTAAGTATGAAGGAGTTCACTGCAAGATAAGGAGAAAGATCTCCGTAGGGATGGTAATATGTTTCTTGCTTCTATGGAAATGATAAGCTAGATGAGGTAGAAAGATTACCTTTCCTTTAAAAGAAATTGGAAACCCACTTCTTGCATTTTTTCTTGGGCTGGAGGGAAGGAAAGGAGAAGGAGACAGCAGTTATTTTACAACTTTGACCTTTTTGGCTCCCAGACTTCAAACATGATCAGAGCGGAGAAGGAAAAGAGTAGACTATAAACTAGGAACAGCAAGCGGCGGGGCTGTAGGTGGTACCCTTAGCATTGAACCCTTTTTTTTTTTTTTTTTTTTTTTTTTTTTAGACTAGGAAGATATGATGGTTTAATCCTGAACCGACAGCCTAGAAATCTTTTTCTGCATTGGTAGGGAAGACTCATGTGCTGCTTTGGCAGTGCAAACAGCATAAGCAATGTGCATCTCACCCTGCCAGAACAGCCAGGCTCTGCAGGCACGACTCAAACTCTGCAAGCAGCTCCCGAGCTAAATTTTACACGTATTCGGCAAGCGGGAATGGGGCCAGCAGGCTGGGTTTTCGTGCCCAAGCTCTGGTATGTGCAAAGCAGCAGAGAGGCTGTTGGCTTCTTCCCGTGTACCGAGTGACCTTTATTCCTGGCCCGGCTCGGAGAGGGGGGATGCGAAGCTCTGTGTCGCTGCTGTCGGCGTGTCTCAGCTTTGCATTCCTAAAGCCAGCCCCTTCCCCAGCGGCAGGCACGTCCCGGTGCCAGGCTGGCTCATGTCTGCACTGACATTTAAGGATATCGGTTTAGGTTGCTCTGGGCTGGATTGGGGGAATTAAAAATATTGAAGTGGACAGTAAATAAATGAGGAGAGGTCTTGCGACATTTCAGTATCTTGGCCGTCCAGCACTCATTTATTTCTACGGGTTATTTACTGAGGCAGTTCCACTTCAGTCTGTTACTGCTGAATTAAAAAAATATACTTTCATAGCCTATGAAAGCAGAACTTGGTTGTGCACCCTGAGCTCCTCTTTGCTGATATGTTTCAATATTTAAATCCGTCAGGAGCGTGTGTTGCACCAGGGACAGATTTGGTCTGCAGGATTCGACCAGGGGAACTGTCATATCTCAGTGTTCGTGAACGTCCTTTGGCTGCTTGGGAAAACCAGGCAGTGAAACTTGTACCGGGTGCTTTGCCGGCACCTTCCCCTCGAGCAGAGCTGGGTCAGGCCGTGCCGTCCCCGGGGCTCGCGTGGTCACTGGAGACCTTGTGTTTCAGTCCTGACCCCAGCCCCATCCTTGTTCTCGCCCCAGGTACAGCCAGCCCCATGTCATCTTCTCCCCTAACGGGATGTATCCTGTCCTATTCCTCAAGCTGCATTGCATAAAAGCTGTAAAATGTATATTAAAATTTTATGATTTCCAGATTTTAATAGGAATACTTCATAATATTAGTGCTGCCTTCTTGGAAACATGTCCCTATGGTAAGTTTCTGATTTTTCTGATGTTCCTCCTGGCCGCATAGATTCAGCTGGCAAAAAGAAACTAAGGTGATAGTTTTACATACTATTTTTTCTTATTTGCAGTAACTAATAATAACCACTTTATAGTAATTATCAACCAATTGATAATTTGATTTGCTTGAGGCTAGGAAGGCTCTGCAGAGGGATGTGGACAGGCTGGATCGTTGGGCCAAGGCCAATTGTATGAGGTTCAACAAGGCCAAGTGTCGGGTCCTGCTCTTCGGTCACAACAACCCCATGCAACGCTACAGGCTTGGGGAAGAGTGGCTGGAAAGCTGCCCGGCGGAAAAGGACCTGGGGGTGCTGGTTGACAGCCGGCTGAATATGAGCCAGCAGTGTGCCCAGGTGGCCAAGAAGGCCAACGGCATCCTGGCCTGTATCAGAAACAGTGCGGCCAGCAGGAGCAGGGAAGGGATCGTCCCCCTGTACTCGGCACTGGTGAGGCTGCACCTTGAGTACTGTGTTCAGTTTTGGGCCCCTCACTACAGGAAAGACCTTGAGGTGCTGGAGCGTGTCCAGAGAAGGGCAACGAAGCCCGTGAGGGGNTGATAGGATGAGAGGACATGGCCTCAAGTTGCGGCAGGGGAGGTTTAGATTGGATATTAGGAAAAATGTCTTTACTGAAAGGGCTGTCAGGCATTGGAACAGGCTGCCCAGGGAAGTGGTGGAGTCACCATCCCTGGAGGTATTCAAAAAGCACCTAGACAAGGCACTTCAGGACATGGTTTAGTGGGCATGGTTGATGGTTGGACTTGATTGTCTTAAACGTCTTTTCCAACCTAACTATTTCTATGATTCTAAGACGTTTACTAGTTTTGAGATGCTGAAATTAAAGCAAAGCAAACCTTGAACTAATTAGAGGGTCCTTTTGGGCACACGGAGTCTGCTGCTGAAGTCAGCGGTGGTATCTTCTCTGTTTGCAAAAGACGAGCACGGAGCTGGTGTAGCAGTTGTTGTCCCAGAGCGGGAGCTGACTTACCTCTAAGCCTCTCCTGCATCCAAGCATAATAAGAATAGTTCAGCTGAAATCAGTGAAAAGGAAGTATGCTTAAAGGATATGTTTATAGGGATAACAGGCTGAGGCTTGTAGTAACCTGGCTTGGTTAAAAAAAACCAAAAAAACCAGTTGTGGTATTACAACAATCTGAATATAAGTTAAAGTAAATGCAGCTTCTTGCATACAACCAAGCTTAGAGATAAATTTCCATGTTTTTATAATAAATGTTACTTTATGGCAATCACCATATGCTACCTCTAGTCCTGTTTTGAGTATAAATCATAACGAGTGTGTATTCTAAAATGCTTTATTCTCCTTTTATGGCCACATGAGGCTGCTGTTTCTTCCATTTGTGATTAATTTTTTTAATGGTTCCCCCTAGAACCTAAAAAATAATTAAAACTAATGAATACTCTGCAGTGACAGTAAAGGAATGAGCATATTGCATCTATTCTCACTTCCCAGATCTGATCAAAAGCAAGTGTCGAGCTCTGAAGTTGTGACACTGACATTTTGTACTGAGATTCCGACCACCTCCTGAGACCAAATGATGACTTTGGGGAAGATCATGAATTAGAGTTTTCATTGTTTCACAGGAATAGTGCTGAGAGGGTAGAATTAAAATTAGTTGAAGTCATAATGTTTATTTCTTAGCGAAGTCTTTTTAAGAAATTAACCTAACATGTAATAGACTTTAAGACAAACAGCTTTTTTTTTTTCCTTTGTCCTCGCCCCTGGCTTCAAGATGTGATATATTGTGCTTACTAGGACTGGCCGGACTACTTGTTTCAACCAAATCTTGTTAAGAGTGCAGCCCCTTTTTATTTAAAACCCTGCCAGCCATACGCACATTTGTATGTCCAGGTTGGTGTAACGTGCCCAGGGAGCTGCGCCTCACCCACCCCCCCCCCGACAGCCCTGCCCTGTCGGAGCATCTCTGGTGCTGCCATTAATGGGAACCTGAACTCAAAATCCAGAGCTGTGACTCAAAGCAAGAATGCTGCCTCATAAACATGGTTTTTATCTGCCGTCCAGAAACATGTGGATTTTTTTTTCCTTTTTTTCCTCCAATGCGCTTGGCCTTTGAGCTTATGCACGTGTTTTGCATGGGAGCGCAGCCAGCTTTTAGCATTTCTTAAAAACCTCTAAAATTCACTTCTCAAAATGAGTATTTATCGGTAAAGAATGTAATTAAAGTGCGTGGAGAGGGTGTTGCTGTGCATATATCTGCCACTCTCTGGACATCCTGCAGCTCACAGTGCCTTTGAAATGAAACTTAAGGGGAATAATTGACAACAAAGTGCTAGACAGGGGTTAAAGTGTCATTACTGCAGGAGGAAACCTTCAAAGACCCCATTCAGCGGGGGACTGCCCAGGGCTGCAGCCCATGGGGACTGATGAAAAGCAAGCTCCCCAGGCAGCAATTTGCATGCTGTCACCTACCTTCTTTCATTCATATATATGCATGCACATGAGCACACAGTGGTTTGAATTTATTGTGAATTTTGCACGGCTGTTTTGCAGGACAGGAGCGACATTGGCTTCCCCAAACTATCTCCTCCTTCTTCGTGCCAGAGCAGACCTGCAGCCACACAGTGGAGCAGGGTCTGGGCTCTGCAGCACTAACCTTTCTGGCCACTAGACTTCTTGGCCAGTTACCAGTTACATCAATAAATACAGTTCTGCTAGAACAGGTTTAGTTACAAAAATAAGCCGATAATGGATAATAAGACATCTGCGTAACTGATGGGCGAATAAGTTACCCTACATTTAAGAAGTCAGTGGTAGAGCCATCAAATTGAATCCCAGCCTTCTGACTTCTAGTTTGACTTCTTAAGCTTGACACCATTGCTTACTCTTTTATGCCTTAAGTTGATTAATTTCTGGTTATAAGAATTTTAACTATTTAAGTCAGCTTGCTTTACAAGCAAGACAAAAACAGGGCTTTGGGAAAGCACTTTTAATTTCTAAAGGTATTTGTTAATTGATTCCGAAGGGAGAACCAGTTAGAGTCAAAAACCAGAAATGTATAAGAAAAAAAGGGTCATTGAAGTCAATGTCAAGATACTGCCAGGTGGTCAAATGTTACTGTCCTGACTCCTTTTTAAAACAATCTTTGATGACCATAAAGTTGCCATTTTCTGTACTAGGCTCCCTGTGAGCTTCCCCCCTTACAGTTACACAGTATCATGAGTTAAAGTGAACCAAATCTAAACTGTTGTGGCATATAAAAACAGCAAACAAAGGAAGGCAGCTTTTTTTCCCTAACCCCCTGAGATTTATTCTGACAGTTTGCAACTAGATGAAATGGATAATGGAAGTCCCTTGTCACAATAACTCAGTTTAAATGTATTGTCAGATTAATAGACTCAGTTATCCACTCTTCCAAGGAGAAAAATGACTTGTGGTTTCAAACCATGCTCTCGCTCATGGCATCCCATCAAATTAACCAAACAGGCCAAATTTAGACTCTCAGCAGAAGCCAGGCATTTTATGCACTGTGTCATAAAAATGAGTTTATTCCTTTATTTTTAATGCCGGCCAAATGATTTCCAATTGCCACAGCAACATCTGTCAGTGACCACGCGGCCGATCGTGGGGACGAAGCCCCGGTACCGGCGGTGGTCCCGCGCAGCCCCACTGGCTTGGCCTCGGCTTGCGGCGGGTGTCGGGAGGTGGGGGTGCCGGCGGGGGTGATGCACATCCCTCTCCCCGTGACCGGGGAGGTCGGTCCTGCGTGTTCTCACCCCATCCCTTGGCAGCAGCGCCGGCAGCGCGTTGCCCTCAGCGGAGCCGAGCGCCCAAGTGAAGGCGCGCGAGCGAATTGAACTACGGCTTAAATAGGGCGATAAGAACCACTCGTAAAAGGGCTGCGGGGCTGTGTTTTCTGCTGCCTTAGGCTGATACGGAGGAGCGGGAGTTTGCGGCTGGTGGAAACGCAGCTTGCTGACTTTCTGCGGAGTTTGTAAAGCATTCTGGACGATTTACTGCAGACCGGCTCACAAAAATACCTGCAGGAAGGCGCTCCCCATCCTGCCGGCGCCAGGGAGAAAGCACGTTAGAGATGTCTATTTGTACCTCCCTTGCCCTTTCACTAAATAATCTCGTGAGATAATGTCACTCTCTTTGCAAGGTCACAAGCTGGTTCAGCATTAGACACAGAAAGCTTCACTGGGATGTGTCCAGGCCGGGCATACATGGGCTGTAGGAGCTACAGCAAATCATTCAGGGAAAGGACAATTCCAGTATGAACGAAGCAACCCCCTTTCCTGCCTTTGGCTGTGGTTTTTCAGCAGCGGGAATCACCGAGACGTCCTGGCTGTGGCATGCCAAAAGCGGGGTGCACGCGAGGTTCCTTTGCAGCAGCAGGACTGGGACCAGCAGTGACACTGGTGGCTGGGTCTGCCGCGGCAGCACTGTCCCCGGCTCCAGCAATCCCTCATTGCACAGCGTAGGGGCTACGCGCCTGCACGGCTGCCGTTGCAGCTTTATGTGGGGCCGGTCGGGGGTTTTTAGGGGGAGTTTTGAGATTCTGTTTTGCGCGTTGTCAAAAAACAAATCTGAATTTGCAGTCCATCCGTCTGTCACACGTGGTGCTGCATTTAAAGAACAGGGTCGTTTATTAACGCATGTGGAGTGAATTATCCTGGTTTACATGTGGAGGGTGGCAAATTGTTGGATTTAATAGCTGTAAGCTCCTCTGATCTGCAATCACTGTCTGCTGGATTTTTTAATCTGACAAAGCATTGTGTGCAGTACTGCAAGGATCCTTCCCCAGCCTCTCTGGGGGAATCCTGCTGTCAGGCTGCAAATGTACAGTGCATGAAATGGGTAATTTTGAAGTCTAAACCTCTGAGACCTCACGACACTCTGAGGCAGCAGTTTACCTTCAAAGTCGCCTCTCTGCCTGTACTTACCACCTCTTGTGATTTACCACTACTGCTCACATTTCCTCCACAGAAAGTTATAAGGCATACTTTCTAAAAAACTCATCTTCTTCTCTTAATTAGGCATTTTCACACAATGAACCATATGGGAGTCAATGAAAAAGGTGTCAGTGTGCAGCGCAGCCTGGCCCCATGGATGCTGATTGATAGAGCTGGCAGATGGGTAAATCATCAGCTTTGAAGACTGGATTTTCTTCCGAAACCATCGAATAAATAAGACAGGCAGAAGAACTAAATGGCAGGGAGGATGTGCAGCGCAGCTCCTTCCCCACGTTACCAGAGGTTGCTCAGGTCAGTGGGGTTTCCACCTCAGCGTTCCCTTCTCCGTGATTTTTTTAAGCCTATTTTTACTAATTGCTCCCTAAATATGGCTGCATGTAAGTGGTTGCCCCTGAGAGGATGAAATGATGCCCAGCTCGGTGCCTGAGGATGAGGTCAGTCAGTCAGCTTATCTCCTTTGCACCAGTTGCCTATAAACCACTTCATACAGAAAGGTGATGAGACAAAATTTCATAAATAAAAGTTCCTAAGGGGTAACAGTTTTAAACTAGAAGAGGTTAGAATCAGACTAGCTGTAAGGAAGAAATTTTGTACAATGAGGGTGGTGAAACACTGGCCCAGGTTTCCCAGAGAGGTGGCAGATGCCCCATCCCTGGAAACATTCCAGGTCAGGTTGGACGGGGCTCTGAGCAACCTGATCGAGTTGAAGATGTCCCTGCTCATTGCAGGGGGGTTGGACCAGATGACCTTTAAAGGTCTCTTCCCACCCAAACTGTTCTGATTCTGTGATAAGTCATGGCAATTTTTACCTAGCTTAGCCTTTGCTCTTGCAGTCTTATCTTTCCTTTCCTGTTTCCCATTGTAGCTGATGAGCTGGCTCTCCTCTTTCTTATGCTTCCCACGAAGCCTCCATCTTCCATTTTGTCTTGTCTTTGCACATCTCCATCTTCCATTTTCTTCAAGCATGTAGATACTGTGCCACTACTTTGGATTCTTCCCTGCAAAGTAACCCAGAATTGTTACAGAGATTTGGTCCATGACCTGAATTCCTATGTGAAATTATACATGCATTGATTTAGAAAAACATTGAAGAGCACACGGTCAACAGCAGGTTTGTGTTGAGTGCTGTCCCACACCGGGCTGTTGCAAAAATGTCTTCTCCTCTGGAATGTGCAGGTTGTTGTGTCGTTTCTGTAAAACCTACCCTAGAACAGTTAATTCCCAAGAACACCTGGAAGGGTTCTCCACATGGCTGAAATTGAAACCCGTGGCATAAACAGTGATGGAAACATTCATGCGACTCTCCCTTGAGTAGCAAAATTGCTGAGCATAGCATATCCCTGAAGCACATGGGGCCTCTTTTATTTTAAACTGTAACCGTGAAATAGGAAAAAATGCCAGTGAACCAAAAGCTTCTGCCTTTTCATTTTTGCTCTTAACATGTAAAAATAGAAGCACCTGCTGCCTGCTGGGCTCGTTAAATATGTCTTTTTATTTTCATAAATCACCAGGTAGAATTTGAATTATTTACTCAGTAAACTCGAGGCTACATTAATTTTCATTCTCCGATTTTTTGTAACCAATTTTTTGCGCATTAGCTTTGGAGCTGTTTCCCACCCACCTTTTGTTCAGTGCCCACCTTGGCTTCCCGAGCAGGGTCCGTCCCCTTGGTGACTGCAGGGGTTTCGTGAACTTCAAAAGCAGCCTGAAATGTCAGCCACATGCAGCCTTTCTGCAGCCGCTAAATTATGGATCAGAATACAGCAGATCAAACAGTTCAGAATTATTCACTTGTGGGTCTTTGCTTGGTAAAGCAATAAAAATCTCTGCATTTCTTCTTTGGTAATATGTGGGGTGGTTGTTTTACATGCTTGAGAGTAATGTTATCAGGGGTATGGGGGTGTGAATGTAATTTTTTTTTTTTTAAGCAAGGCACTTCAATCAAAGCTTCATTCTACTGTAAACCCAATTAGCTTCAGTCTGCCAAGTCAGCTTGACTGTCTGCAAGAATGTATGTAAGGCTATGAATAATTGCTAAAGTCAAGTTTTCTTTCTATCTAAGAAATGCCATGAGGCTTTTGTTACTGCTAGATAAACCCTCTGCACTTGTCTCTGAGGTTCCAGATGATGACACCCGTTCAAAAATCATAAATGTGTTTGAATAGTATTCTGTGTGTGAAGAGGCTCAGTAAAAAGCGAGTGCTTTCTTTGCTTCGGAGCAGAAGGCTACTGAACCCAGATCCTGGGCTCCTCCAGACACTCAGGGATTTTGCCATTAGTTTTTGTGGGAGCAGGACTGAGAATTTACATAGCTTTATTGCATGTGGCTGCAGAATAAGCCCATTACTGTAGGAAAACAGTAGCAGGGCTGTCCCCTGTGTTATACGAGAGGAAGGTTAGAAAATGAAATGCTCCAACGATACATGTAGAAAATGGGTCACCTACTTTGTGTGAGGAAGCGCACAGGATGCTCTCGCTGTATTTTAATACGCCAGGTGCTGTTTTCTAGCAGTTTGGACATGGGTTCACAGCCGGGACGATATCATGTCAGAATATCAGGCTGTGCTGGCGTATGGGGTGCTGGTTAATTGTCACCCCTGGCTGGGGGGGGACAGCCAGCGGGCTGGGCCGTGAGGGAAGGTATCGGAGATTGTCCGTGGGACTCAGCTGCACAACCCACCCAAACCCACACGGAGAGGGAGCCGATGGCACCACCGGCTGTGAATTGCTTCCCGGGTTCCTTCCCATCACTAAGGTATGTGCTGTGGATCCTCTTGCTTTTGGCCAGCTGGAGAGTGTAGGATGTATTTCCTAAGACAAGAAATGTTGGCCATGTTGATACATTCGGTTGGTTTAAAGAGAACATGGCTTCCTCATCTGCAATGGATTCCTCCTTAAATATTTACTTGCCTTTCCACCGTGCGTGCATAATATCCCTATTTTTTCCTCTCCACCTATAGGCCACCTAAAAAGTTGTCAGAGGGTGGCGAGTCATCCAACTCGAGCTGAGAGTCCCCTTCTCGTTTTTGAAATTGGACCGTGATTTCTGTTCGCGTCCCTCAAGGATGGTCATATTCCAATGACAGCTTGAAGACTCTCCAACTCTTTTCTTTCCCTCAAAAATCTTCTTTAATTTATTTTCCTTCAAGTCTAAGGTTCAGAAAGTGATATAATATGCCGTGTGATGGCCATTGGTGGTGAGCTGTGTGACAAGATGTCGATGCTTCAGGGAAAAGGTTGGATGTTTTGCAAGATTTGAAAACGTTCAGATTTTTACTACTTAAGCGTTAAATGATGTGTATTTACACTGACACACACATACAGGCAGCATTTTTCTTCCAGATATGGCATTATATAAAGCACCGCAACATTATTCCATTTGTCTTTTGTAACGTCTGCCAAAAATTATATGTTTGCACTAAGTTTGAAAAACTTAGATATGAAAATATTTCCAGTGCTACAGGGGAAGATATGATTTTGACTAATTTTATTATAGCAGGTATATAAGTGAACGCCTGTCTTGACAACTATGGACTAAGTTGCACAAAGTAGGAGTGACAGTGTGATTCCCAGCAGCAGAAGTCAGTGCCACCCTGGTTTGTCACAGCTCCAGCTTCCCTTTTCCTACATGAATAATGGTGGTGTCTATTATCCCCCGTACACAGTGATCTGTCAACAACTACTTTCTCAATTACTTCTACTGTGTATGTGGGGGTGGCACGGAGGAGCAGGTGATACCTGATAATAGTACATTATCATGAGGTGAAGGTTTTATTTTCTTCAAATAGAAACCATGTCTGAATAGCTGCAAGACTCCCAGACACTGTGAAATCTAAAGGGAAATTTTAGTCTTAGCTCTTTCTGTGGGATTATCTAAAAAACACACGTACTTCCCTTTTCTTTTGAAAAATGTATTGACAGACCAATGACTACCGCTCCTATATCTGGGTGTGAACAACAACATAGAGCCCAAGAAGACTGGGTGGTCCTCTAGTGACTCTTCCAAGCAGTGTAAAGCACCATGTAGTATATAGGAATGGGGGCGGCAGCCCTCAAAAATAGCCATGAGAGGAGTTTCAGTCGATGGAGGACTTGTCCCAGGCAGATCTTACTCAGTAGATGTTTGTTGCTACTAGGGAATTAAAACCATAGGTTAATGTGATGGGCAGTAATTCAACATCATGATTCAGTTGGATCCTGGCAGTGCTTGAGGACGTGACCACAGCAATGTTTGCGCTGTCAGTCCTTGGATCCTCACTTCTTGCCAGGCAGACCTCATCACTTTGTTTCTGCCTGGAGGCTCTTCAGAGCACCCGCTGCTCATCTTGGTCCTTGGTTCTGGTGGCATCCAAGTAAGTGTGATTTATCTGGAAAGAAATAATGGATGTATTAAACTTGGTAGTTACTGTGTATTGAGAAATGCCATTGTTACGTGAGGGTTTTTTTTGGTTTGGAGTGGATGCAAGTTATTTTAACTAAAAGAGGAGGAACGTCAGCCTCCCCTCACGAGCTACCAAGAGCAGCAAAAACTGTCAAAGAACTATGTCGGGGAGTACAGAAAAATGGTCGTGCTGCTTCTTCCCTATTTTACTAGTAACCATTTTGGTTAGTTCATTACCCAAGGACATGATCACAAACGTGTTTTGTCCTGGCTGATTATGCTGTCGACTAAAAAGTCAATGATAGTGCATAAAACACAGCTGAGAAATTAGGGATAATTTCAGTAGCTATTAATGAACTACAGCCTTGCTTAGCTGATGGAGCCTTCAGAGAAGGGAAAGATAAAGAGATTTTGTCTTTTTCAGTCTTTATACTCCCAGTAATATTACTGTTATCGATTAGGCGCAAGAGAAGTTTTACTCCCATTTATTTTAATTTCTAGCTGATTACAGAGTCTGTGTGCAAACTCTGTGCATCTCAGCTGAGACGCTCAGGGCACGCATCCAGGGAAGCCGATGGGAGCCCGGCCAGGGCTGGCTGTTCAGAGCTACGGGAAGAGCTGCACAGAGGCAGCCTGTGGCAGTGCACAGCCCTGGGTCGTGCGGCTCTGCAAGACCCAGGAGTGGGGCTCCAGCTCCTTCAGCATTTTCTTGAGGCCTTTTACTTTTTTCCTGCTTACGTGTCGCTGCTTAGGTTGAGTTTTTATAACTTTTTGCTGTTAAAAAGACACTGGGAGCCTACGTCAAGCTGGGTTTTGTGGTGGGAATCGGTGGGTTGCACATCTCGGCAGAATTCAGCACGCGTATCTCAGCATTTTGTAACTAAAGAGAGCTCTGGAATGGAAGAACACGTGGAAGCTATTTTAGAAGATTTATATATACATATATATCTATATGGTGCTTTAAATGCAATTAGGGAGATTCAGCTAAAGGTTTCACATTAGCTCGTTAAAGCATGGCAGCTGTAACTGGTCCTCCCGGCAATGAACTGCAGTTTGCTAAATGAGGAGAGGCTACATAGCTGCCCTGCTCCTGGCCATGTCTTGGGGCTGGAGTATTCTGGGAGGGGGTAGCAGACAGGCTCCTGCAAGGAATCCCAGAAATTTCCTCAGATGGATTTAGCAGCATGATATTTGATATAATCAATATATAGACTATTGTTGTTTCCAGTCCGACAAACGACTCAAGCAGAGGAAGCACAGCACATGCAGCCATAGATTTGTGCAGAGGAATTCTGGCAACTGGACTGACAGTTGTAGCCAAAGAATAAAGTGTGGTTTTTTTCACTTCATCTGAATGTTCAAGCATGTGCTGCAACTTTTGGATTCGTTAGAAGTGACATGGAGGTACTCTACAATATGCAAAACCTCCGTGTGCTGCTCCAGGCTTTGTCTGCAGCATCTGCAGTCCTCTTGGGAAGCAGAACTTATGTGGCCCAGAGGCTCTGTGCATCCTTGGCATAGACTGTCTCAGGAGAGGGTATTTCAAGGACACAAAAGGGTACGCTGTGGTTTTACCTGCAGGGCCATCACTTTTACTCTTCTGATTTTCCTCCCCACCCCACCGGGGCAGGGAGTGAGTGAGTGGCTGTGTGGTGCTTAGTTGCCGGCTGGGGTTAAACCACAACAGTCCTTTTTTGGTGCCCAATGTGGTGATAATAACAGATTTGACTGGAATGTGCTAGATCAAATTTATACCTGTTATTGCTGTTTAGCTATTAAATTGGCAGGCTTCTGTGCTTGCCATGGAGCTTACTTGCCTTCCTGTGTATTATAGTCTAGTGCTCGTTAGTGGCTGCTTTTTGCTTTTTGCTGCTTGCTGTGCTGCTGTACTGCTTATCGTCTGACTCTGCTGTGCCTGGGAACATTTTGATAACAGCAATGGCGATGCGCCTGGGCTGGCAGATGGCCAGGGCATCACTGCCGTTTCTGTGCTGCTGGACTGGACAGGCTGGAACTCCCGTGTGAACTCGAGTCGAAGGGATGGTGACCGGTGGATGAACCCACGCTGGAGAAGGTCCACCTTGAAGCATCCGTGGCTGTGGGTAAGGCCACGCTGGAGCAGGTATATCTCCAAAGGCGTTGTGGCCCATGGAGAAGGCCACGCTGGAACAGGCGCACCTCAAAGTGCCTGTGGCTGTGGGTAAGTCTCTGCCGCAGCAGGTATAGCCCTGAAGAGACTGTGGATCATAGATAAGGCTCCACTTGAAGCAGGTACAACCCTAAGGGACTGCAGTCTGTGGGCAAGTCCAAGCCAGAGTGGGGGCAAGGGGAGGAGTTCACTGCAATGTTAAACCCTGTGGTCTGGCCCAAAGGGACCAAGGGTGGAGATTGTAATGGAAACACCTTTAAACTGTTGTCACCTGGGATTTGAGTTGCATGTTATAGGAATAACTCTAGCAAGAGCCACCTGAACCAATGGAGGAGAAGCCTTACAAGAAGCCGTGCAAGGGCAGCAGGGACCTGACCTGAGCTGGCTTCGGTGCCCGGTAACTCCACACAACACACCACCTCCCCTGTCCTGAGTGACCACCGTAACAGGTGGAGCCCAAAGTCATGGACTAAATGAACTCAGTGGACATTTTGTGGACATTTAGGGATATTTTACAGACATTTCACAGGGGTGGTCCATAGACTAAAGGAATGATATCTGTGTATTATATTAAAGGATGGGAAGGGTGGTGGTGGGTAATGAGGATGTATTGGATAGTGTGGGACCTGAGCATGATGTAAATGGTATGGAATAAGGGGTGGAGAATGTGCTGGGTTTGGCTGGGATAGAGTTCATTTTCTTCACAGTAGCTGGTATGGGGCTACGTTTTGGATTTGTGCTGGAAACGGTGTTGATAACCCAGGGAAGTTTTGGTCACTGCTGAGCAGTGCTCACGCAGAGCCAAGGCCTTTTCTGCTCCTCACCCCACTCCAGTGAGCAGGTTGGGGGGTACAAGGAGCTGGGAGGGGACACGGCCGGGACAGCTGACCCAGGGGATATTCCAGACCATAGGACGTCGTGTTCAGCACATAAAGCTGGGGGAAGAATAAGGAAGGGGGGATGTTCGGAGTGATGGCGTTTGTCTTCTCAAGTCACCGTTACTTGGTGTGATGGATCCCTGCTTTCCTGGAGATGGCTGACCACCTGCCTGCCCACGGGAAGTGCTGGATGAATTCCTGGTTTTGCTTTGCATGCGTGCATGGCTTTTGCTTTACCTATTAAACTGTCTTTATCTCAGCCCACGGGTTTTCTCACTTTTCCCCTTCTGATTCTCTCCCCCATCCCACTGTTGGGGATTGACCGAGCAGCTGCATGGGGCTGAGTTGCCAGCTGGGGTTAAACCATGACACACCACATAAATGGAAACGACAGGACAGCTTGGAGCTCTTGGAGAGTCCTTGGGACTGCAGCAGTGGTACCGGGGCAGTTAGATAGGGCGGTTGTTTCTGCAGGAACCCTGAGCCATGGGAGAGCCGAATTCACCAGATCTGCGGCAAGAGCCCGCGGGAGTGCTTCAACTCGGGCAGCGGCCTGGCCCTGCCAGTCCTCAGGACTGTCCAAGTGGAACAGACATGCTTTGGCCAGTCATCACTTTTGATGGCTCAGCTCCGCTCAGCTGCAGTGTAGAGCCAATTAATTTTATGAATCCTATTTGTAGCTCATGTTCCTCCTTATATAATCCTCATTTGTTTCAAATGAGCAGAGAGTGTGCCCCTGAGATTCTAAACATACCTCTTTATTAAAGTTTAAACAGAAATTGTTACCTACAGAAGCTAAACTTAGCACTAATATATGAAATGAGATGAAGAGAATCCTTTTAAATCTCCTACCAGGTGTTAGATAACACAACACCGTAAAGAGAGGGGAGAAGGCGACTGCATAGTATTATGAACATCAGCATTAATGATCTATTGTATTTATTTCTCCAGTAAGCAGAAGTAGATTAAAAACAGAAATGCAGAAGTTAATTGGGTGATTGCACAGCAATCGGTCTTTGCTTTTGTTCTCCGCTCCCCGTGAAGCCATGTGCTGCCGGAGTGACAGCTGTGAATAACAGCACGCAGCTGGGGCAGCGTCTTTCTTTACTGGCGGCATCAAACACAGGGAGTGAAAACAATTTTAATGAAGCCTTGTCCCGTTAAAATCTCGGGGAGCGAGCAGCCCGCAGTGGCCAGGCTGGAGCGGTCCTGCTGACTCCCTTCCAGCACCTCGCCGGGGATGCGATCCCAACCCAACGGGCCTGTCCTCTCCTCGCTGGCCTTCCTCGGCCCTCAGGAGGGGTTTGGAGAGTGTTTCGAGAGCAGTTTTATAGCTGAGAAAGGCAGTTGGAAATCTTGTGTTATCACTGCTCTGCCACACGACACAAGGTGTCTCACGCTGCTGAGGTTGCTGGATGCCTGAGTCGGGATATCGGTCTCGCCTGCCAGCTCCGAGATTCCTTTCACAGGCTTGTGGTTCATTTTCCAAGGACATTCCCGTACAAGCTGACGCGTGAGAGAAACCAGATTGTTTAAGGTATTGAAGATTTTAATGAGCCAAACTGAAAAAGGTTCAGCTTTTCTAATAAGCACACAGTTAAAGAGCACAAAGAGGAGAGAAAGGCAGCAGCCGCTTCACAGTTCAGGAAACACCAGCTTCCATTGCCGTCATGACCATGGCACACCTCTCTGAAATCAATGAAAGTCAATTCTGCCCCAGAGTGATAGATTGCTTTGAGATCTCAGTAGAAATTTTCTCCAAATTGCGAATTGGATGAGGGTCTTACAAATTATGAAAGCCCTAGATTCAATGCACGTTACTTTTCTAGCGTATTTTCTATGCCATTGTGGGATCGATAAACAGAAATGAAGAAGATCAGAGGTTATCTGTGGGCTCTGCAGTGGAGCTTCTGCATTGGGAGAAGCAGGGCTGGGAAGAACCGGTGCGGGGAGCGGGGAGCTGGGAGTGCCCCCGGGCACGGATCTGGGGGAAGGGACTTTCTTTCCGGAGTCTTTTGAGATCTACTTTAGCAAGGTATTTTCTACCCTTTCTCTAGTCCAATTTAAAGCTGGCTGTATGTGTGTAGAAGGCAAATTCTCTACTACCAGCGAATTTAAGTTGCAGGAGTATATATGAGACAATATTTGCTTTTCCTCTAAGGTATACTAGGATATTTGTCAACTCCTCTCCATTAGAAACCTAACACATTCAGAGGTAGAGATGAAAAGTGAAAAACCCATGAAGATCAGATGAAAGGATGGAAATTATCATTCAGGTAACCCAGCTACCTTACCACTGTCACCATGGAGATCCCCGATTATCTTCTGCTCTTTGCATGCAAAGTGCTGAGAAACACTGGTTTCATAATTGGCATCATATTTCTCTGGGTATATTAAGCTCGCCTGTGGAATGATGCTCATCAGGTCCTGAATGGTTTCAGATAACTAGCAGTAATATATTGAATCAGATGATTCGATATTATGATTTGCAACAGGGATTACTCGATGTGTTTCCGTGCACAGTGTGCAAGCGTGGAGGTGACTGTAAGTGTGCTGGGGGTGAAGCTCAGGCATTCTGGGGTTTGTGGCTACTGAGAAGAAAACCGTGGGTTTGACTGATGAATAAAGTGGCTTAACATTCTGCTGTGGCTTGCTCTACGTTCCTTGTATTTTCAGATTTCTGTACTCCAACTCTGATCTTCCCGGATTTCTGACTTGGAAGGTACCTTTGCAGTGCAGAACCTGCTCAGGAGAAGTGTGGACCCAGCCTCAACTTTTTCTTTTCTTGTCTTTTTTTTTTTTTTTCTCCTTTGGTAGGTCCATACACGTGGGCTCAAACAATTTTTTTTTACACAACAGAATTAGACTTAGCTTTTTAGATTGTCTTTATAATCTGCCTTCAATGCACTAAGTAGCTGTGTTTGATGCCTTCAGCTGGTGCGTTTCCTCCTTTTCCCATCCCATATGTTTCAGGGTTGACAGCAGAGAGGTGTTACATTTGTGGCTGTAGCTTTAAATGAAATAAAAATTTCTTTCATCCTCTTGTCTCCCTAAAACAATTTGGTCCTACTGTAATTATTAGCATTCTCATTAAGAACAGTTTAGCTGAAAATCAAGACACAAAGATGCAGTGACTTCATGAAAGCAACGTAAATCCAGATAAAGCTAGGTTTCTAATTCGACTTCTATGCTTTGAAATAAATCCTCAGAGCATCAATTACTGTATCTGTTGTAACGCAATTGCTATCAGCCTCCATTGCTCTCCTTTACACATTTTAATTTAATTATTATTTTTGCTTTAGAATATAGGGTAAGGAATTTTACAGTTCCTCACGAAGAACTAAAGCAGACAATAACAAAAAAATTCTGTAAAAGCAGAAATTGCTTTCTTTCGTAATCACGTTGATTAGACTCATGTATAATCATACACAGCAGGTGGGAAGATTAACATTTCACTAATTCCTAGTGGTCATTACTGCAAGGAAATTTAATCTGCAGAGTTCACAAGGATTGGAGCTGCATGCTGGTAAAGCTCATTTAAAAGACAGGGCAAGAACAACACAACTTTATATTCTGGAAGCCAGTTTTACTTAAAACTATTTTGGCTTGCAGGCACTACGCATACACCCAGCATCTTCTACTTAATTGAAAAATGGATTTGTATTGATCATGACCACTTAACAAGCACATTCGGAACCTGTTCCTGTTCTCAGTTACTTTGGTGGGGAATACGGGCAGACCCTCAGTGGGTTAAGCTGGTTGATAAGATAGACATTTTTACAGTAAATGTATTTTTTCTGTGTGGGCGCTGTATTAGTACACAGCACTAATAGATTCAGTTCTCACATTTGGATCAATTCAGAATAATTCTCCTGAAGTTGAACAAGGTTTTTCATTTTTAAAATAAAAACAAAATGTGACATAATTATTATGGTCAGATTCCGCTTCACTAACCAGAATGTGGGCTTTTTTAAATTCCAAGCTCCAAAATAAAATGCCCAGCAACTTGGGATGTGAAAGTTATGGACATCTGTTACTCCTGCACCTACGCCTCTAATCTCTGGACTTCTTGCCTCTAGTTTCTACCAGCAGGAAACTTTCCATTGACATTCAGTGGTACAGCTGAGGGTGGTCTGTGACTAAGCTGGAAATGCTTGAAGGAATATTGGATGGGTAAGTAGGGGAGACTACTCTGCTTTTTTACTTGTGTGGGGTCTAGCTGAGATTTAGCTATGTTTTCCGTCTCCCATGAGCAAGAGCAAAGGGAGATGAAAGAGCAGAAAAAGGAAGACAGAGGTAAGTCTAAAGTTAACAGCATTACTGACTGGGAGATGGAAGCAGACCCCGAGTTTAGCAGGGTAAGCAGCACACTCTTCCTCCTTCGCCTAGGACTGATTCCTTGTGCTGCCTCACCTGGGAGATCCCAACAGTATAAACACATCAGGACGTCGGAGTAGAAAGATGGGGAGAAAAAGTATGAACTGGGTATGTCGCGCTCCCTATACTTGGACAAATCATAATGAGACGTGGCCCTATACCATCACAGAACAAGTAGTCCATGGCCAAGTGCCTCGCTTTTTAACACTGTCACTAGTTGAAGTTGCTTTGAAGACATCTTAAAAAAAGCATCTCATCCCATTCATACCCACTGAAAAGCCTTTTGCATCTGCCTCAGAACATTGGCCACATGTGAAACTGGGAGGTGGGACCTGCGCTGAAGCCATGAAGCCGTCTCACTCTTCCTGTGCTGCTGTGGACCAAGGAGGTCTTAGGGACGAGAGGTAAGGTGTCACCACGGGGCAGAGCTGGCTCGGCTCGATGCTTGTTCCTCCGGCGGGAGCCCATCCTGCTGGTCTGGACAGAGAGTTTCCTCTGGTCCCCCTCTAAATACCAGGACTGCAGCAACTCTCCTGTTGACTTAGCTGGGATCATTAGGCTCGGTTTCATACCTAATGGTTGAAGGGCAAAAATACACTCCTTTGATCTATGCAGTTAAAAATGTAGTTGAGCTATATTGTTAAAAAAAAAAATTATTAAAAAATGACCAGATGGCAGAGTCACTGGATTTGGCTGGGTTAGAATAAGATATTATTCCAACACAGGTAACAACATATGCCTCCAAACAAAACAAATGACCACTGAGCATATGTTTTATGGAACATCAGAGATCTTTGCTGTGATAATTATGAAGATATTACAATGATATAATGCTGGTGTCCTTTATCCACAGAAAGCTTCAGTGAGTCTGAGCCCTGGGGGAACTGGTGATATTTTCTTGTCCCTTGCAGGCCCATGAACTTGCATGAAAATGTGGCTGAGGCTCAAACCTCTGACCCAGCCCTGCTGATGTGCCAAAGTTATGCTAAGCTCCAGATTACTGAAGTTGTAATGGGGGTAAACATAATCAGAATAAATTCCTGCTATTGCAAGAGCTACTTCCACTTGATTTTCAAACTCTGGGTGCAGGATAACAGCCACAAAATATGTAGCATGAATCAAAGCAAGTTAAGTGCAGCTAAACTGGGTTAATAGTGGTGTAGATGATGCCTTAAAAATCAGGAACAGCTAAAAATATGACTGCACTGATGTTAATGCTATACGAGCCTGATAAAGTGACTGATTTTTGTAAGTCAGTCTTCAATCAGTGTCTGTCTCAACCCTCGAATGCAGCCTACTCTGTGAAAAGATACCATCTGAGCTTAGCATTCTAGTTTAATCATGGCTGAAATACGAAGTAATACATTCAACTAATGGGGTGTATGCACAGTACTTAATCCTCACTGCCACTCACAGTTTGAAAACGTTGTTGGGATTTAAGCGATGGAGTCGCTGAACAGAACTGGAGGGTTTGCCCCTGCAACATGCCAGGTAAGTCCCTGCAGAAGAAATTACATCCCACCTAAAATTAGGTAGCTTGAACCCATGATGGTGGCTCCGGGGTGAATTGGTGGGGTGACCCACCTGGACTAACTGACCTACCGCGGGGCGACGGTTCCCTCACTCCTGCCCTCCACAGTCTGGCATCCAGACTCAGTGCCCAAAGGTAGGCATGTCCCATCTTTGGGTTAAAACAGATGGACAGGAGCCTTGCGGGGCTCCAGGAGAACGCAAGGGAAGAGCGAACAGGAAGACATCAAAGGACTGTCACTAGCAAAGATAACAAAATTAACGACTAAACTAGGAGGCAAGTTAGAACATCAATATGCACAGTAATAAGTGACAATGAATCACCAGAGATCTGTTGCTTTAATGATGCTGTTGTAAAAATGATGGCCCTGAGCTATTTCGGAACGTATACTGAATTTTGGCTGATGCTTATCAGTTTATATGCAAGAAAATTTATAGCATGCAACCTAAATGAAACAGTCCTTTGGACAAGATGAAATGGATTGCAGGTGCAAACAAGCATGAAATGAAAATCTACTAATGAGTTTCCATTAGCAGCTAAATACCTAATCGAATAATTTTTAGCCAACATAGAACAATGAGAAAATCAATTAATTCCTTATAAGTACTACTATATGGATTGATGCTCTAGTACATCTCAATCTGGTTTTGTTAAATGAAAGCCAAGCTTCAGATTCAGTTAAAGCTCAGCTAATAGCAGCAGAACATGGGTTTGCTTTTACCGAATATGAATGGAATATATTTCTTTGGGAACCCTAAATACTATAAGGTAAACAGAGGTATTAGTTAATATGGAGTATTCCCATCTGAAAGCTAGAGACTGAAATATTTCAGAAAGATGGACTAGCACTGGCACATCTGAATTTTCTTACAAATATCCACTAATGAAGTAAGCATTGTTCTTCATCTGCTCTTGAAGCAATGGTATCCTCAATTTCCCTTCTTTTTTTGCCTTAAACAGCCTCTCACCTGAGTTTTGTTTGCATGGTGTTTTCACAACTTACTCAACTACAGTAAATATTTCTCCTTCACCTACACAGACCCTGATTTCAAGGCTCTCGCAGCCATATACATAAACAAAATAGGTTTGAAGAGCTGGTTTGAAAGTGTTAGTGAGGAGTCTGCAGCAGAAGACACACATTGGTGTAAAGAGGCACCACGCGTGAGAACGGCAAAACTGTGTCTTTTTGCAGTTACTGCATGTGAATGGAATTTATACCGAGAAACTGGCTGATATGTACAGCACAAATTATCTGATGTTTCTTCCAGGCCAGATTCTCCACCTTTCCTGCCAGCGAGGTATGTCCCCCATGGACCTCACGGGATTACTCATGGAGGACATGCCATTCCACAAAGCGGAGCTCAGCTGGGCATGGTTTGGCCTCCACCGTCCGGTGGTTTTAATTCTGGAGATGTAGGTGCATTTCTGCTGCATCCCCTTAGAAGCACAACTCCATGAGCTAAAAGCAGTCTGTACTTTTCTGGGCAAAATGCTGAAATCAAAAGGAATTTTAAACAGGATGGGCTTGGAGACTGACATTAATCACAACATTTTAAGGCTCAATAGCTTATGAGTCAATGTATGCATAACATTTACCAAACCAGAAGTCAAAGGAAATAGTAACAATAGAGAAGGAGAAAACCAAATACTTTTTAGCACCCTTTTTTTCAAGGAGGAATTCATTGTGATAACTCAGCCTTATTGAGTTTTTAAACCACTGATTGATACAATGGGGATCCTAGATCAGAAGCCGTTACTTGATTGGGACAGATTTCAGTGGGCGGTATTTCTCAGTGGATCTTATCCATGGAAGTCGAAGCTTATAATAAGCTGAAAAACAAATTGACTTGCTTGGACACATAATACTTCTGGACAAGCTTCCAATAAATGCATGCCTGCATATAAATCTCCTATTTTAGCATGACAAATACATCCCCTCATAACAGAAGCTTCTGCAGACTCTGACTGGAAATGTTCTGGCTGGGGGCAGTCCAAATGAGGAAGAGGCTGGAGCACAATCAAGCTAATCATTGCATTAAATGTCTCGTGTTTGGTGACCAGCTCTTGCACACCGACAGCACCTTGCTCCGCAAACGACCGTGTTGAATTCAATGGAGTGACAGCTTCTATTCACGTAGCGCTTTGCATTTGACGGGATCCCTAAAGGATATGCGAATTTGTCAAACTGAAATATAGTCCATTCACTACTGAAGTTGGCTTCCTCTGGCGTGGAAAGCACATAACTCTGCAAGACAACTGTGTAGAGCAGGGAGTGATGAACAACATGCTATGGAAACTCTGAAGGGGAATTAGGGCAGGTGCAGTGCAATGATCTAACTTGACATTTGGTAGGAATGTGGGAGGTTTTACAAGCCAATTTCTGAAAAATACAGTGTGGCATCTCTCGTGTATTCAGAATTTCAGGTGTGGGTTTCTTCTGAAAGCAGAGCCTCTATCTAGCTTTAGGCACCTGTCAGATCCGCGGGCTGTAAGGCAGCGGGGAAAATAATCTCTTTTGACCCCCAAAAAGATACACGAGAAGTGAGTAAATGCTGTGTTTCCAATATTAGAAGAAGTTACTGCCTTTAATCGTGATCATACCACTGCCACAGAGTCTGGCTTCGTCAAAAAATGGTGACGGTAGTGAGAATGTGGGCTCTCCCGGTGGGCTGCTGCCTGTGGCCATGTGTCTTCCATATTATCCTTCTCTTCGGGTTGCCATTGCAGCCCCCTTTGCCCACGTGCAGGTAGACATAGAGGTAATTCTCAAATCCATGGAGACTGCCATTGTCAGGCTCACATGCGGGGTATTTCCTACTGAATTACTGTAACTTACTGCAGAACAAATGCCTGAGAGAAAAGTGTCAGGAAAGACATCTTTTTTTTATGTTTTTTTACCAGATATTATTGTAGCAATGATGGCTTTCAGGGAACTGGAGATGGCTCTGTTGGAGGCGATAATGGCCCTTCCGAGCTGTTGATTACCTCCACCTTGTGCCATTTCACCATATCTGATAAAGACATCTCTGTTCTCTGAAAGCCATCGGTGATTCGGTGATAATACAAAAAGCAGATTGGATTCCAAGTGCTTTCTCTGGCATCCTGTGTTTAAAACAGGATGTCCCTGTTTCATTCAGAGTGAGATGATTTCTTTACAAAGATGCAATATAAACCACACTTCAAAATATCTTGTTTTCATAAGAACCTGTTTATAAACTTTAAAACAAAGTGCGACATAAATTATTGGAGAGTATCTGGATACGGCTGAAATTTCTGAGGCTCGTTTGACTCGATTTCTCTGAGAAAATGTCTGCATTTTGGACCCAGTCTCAAGGCAGTTTCCCGTTGACTCCAGCTGGCATTGCATCAAACCTTAGTGTGCGCTACAGCAGGCAAACAAGAAAACAAAGTATTTCTGTTACTGTCTCCAAAACTGTGAATGCTGGGGTAATTTGGAGATGCTCGCAAGGTCTCCCCAAATGCACCTGCATGGATGCTATGTGCAGATAAGTGATGACAGGCAAGAAACCAGGAACATAAGAAAGTGAAAATATTAGTTAGCTCCCCAGTAAGTTTTGTCAAAGCATTAGAAATGTCTACACAGCCTATCTAGCTCTACCTTGGAGAGCCAGCTAAAGCGTATCTTCCTTCCCATCTTCCTCTAAAACTCTAAATGAGAAACAAATAAAATTTTTGTAACCTTATATAGCCACTGCCATAACCCTATGTATCAGCCAGCATCCTTTATCTCTCACCGGCTGGAAATCTCACATTTTCATTGCCCTGGATCACCAGATGCATTCATCAAACATGACAAATGCCTCCAAAACACTAAATCACACCACTCGATTTCAATGGGCTACATAATCATTGTCATACCGACAATAAATTTCAAAATATCTGTGTTCCAGACTCAAATACCTACAGCTCCTACCAGAGCTGAGAAGCTGCAGGGGAAAAACTGAATCCTAAATTAAGTTTAAGAGTTTTTCAGTCCCTCAAAAATTTGATAAACTCATGAATTTTTGTGAGGCTTTCTGATTTATTTTTAGAAAAAAGTATTTTTTTCTACCCACAGGAATGATTCATGGAGTAAGAGACGTTTTCCAAGGTTATATCTTAGCAAGTACAAAAATGTAGAAAGGAAAAATTATTTACTGCTCTTCTGGGCAGTTGCCAGTTCTGTGGCCTTACCCATGCATTGCTCCCTGATGCTCCTGTGTCCCAGAGGACCCGCACCTGCCCGAGGGTGGCATTGTAAGGGGTTGGCAATGCCTTTACAGCTGCCAGGGGGAGAGAAATGCAGCTGAACATCCTCCTCCTTGCTCTGTTCGACAGGACCCCGCAGCCGAAAGGCAGTGGCAGGAAAACGCTGAAGTCATTGCAGGTCAAACTTTTGGTATCGCTTAAAAAAAGGAGAAGTTGGGTTGTGGACTCATGAACAAATTGCCCTAAGGATCCTATATATCAACTGACCTGTGAGAACCTCGTCCAACAATGCAAGGTAACTTGATAACCTTAATTAGAGAGATTCTCATTCTCTTTCTTTGGAGTTGGTTGAGGCTAGCAAAGCGGTACTACCTCAGATAACCTTATTTTATCCAGGAGCACACACAGGCAGATTATAGCCCACTATACAGTAAACTCTTTTTACTTGCACAGAGCCAGTACTCCACAGTCAGAGTTTAAACAGCCGTGTTAAAACGAGTTCAATACAAGATGCATGAATGTAAAGATTTCATTTTCAATGTTTATAACCCAAGCCTTGTGTTTGTATGTAGGATTGCAACATGGGCATGTAGAAAGTCTTTGTTTTCAGTCCATACATGAACCTTGATTTTTAAAAAGTATATTTATATACACGTATGTGCTTACACAAAGACATTGTCTCACAAGCAAGTATACCATTTGCTGCTATGCAGTCATACAGCATTTTCTTAGATCTTTGCTGAGTGCTATTTACTGCATTTTTCATTTTAAGTCAGGTCAAAAAGGACACTTACTTGCCTGGGATTTTTCACTGTGTTTTTGCTACCCAGATCCCGCTAAAGCTGAGTGTGTGGTTTTGCTGTAAAAAAGATGCTGATTTTGCAAGAATGCAAAACCTGTGCTGACATCAGTGGGAGTTGTGTATCTGGAATGATTAAAGACCAAAGCCAATGATATGACTGCATGGTATTAGCCTGGGATCTGGGAAATGAGTACTCTTTGCTCTGCAACTATTTCTTCTTAATAAGGGGCAACTTCAGGTGACCAAAAACCCAGTCCTGCTGATCATCTGCAGCGTGAACTTCTACAGTCAGCTCCCAGCAGCTGCCCAGTTTGACCTCGAAAGCTGTGATGAACATCTAGGTAAGTGCAGGTCTCCAGTTTGTCCTCACCTCCAAGCCTACGTACCCGATGGGATGGGCTGGACTGTCCACCAGCAGCAACAACCTCGTCCTCTCCTCTGGGCTCCCAGGTCCTCGCTGTGTTGCTTCTCCTTCCGCAGCTCCTCGGACAAGCTGAGCTCCCAGAGAGACCCCCTGCAAGAAGGGCTTTCTCAGGTACTGTGGTGAGAAGGATCTATTCAATTGCTATGGCTGTAGATAACTTCCACTACTATTTTTTTCCCAAACATCATCTGATTTACTCCAGTGATAAATCCAATGTTCTATATAAACATTTATTTCCTTGACAACCTAGTTTTCCGTTAGAAAAATGCTCAGACCTGGGACCTATTAGGGCAGTTGACAGGCAAAAATTCAGCCTGTGTGGGCTCATGCTGTTTAGCATGTATACCCCAACAGTGAGAAAATGGCATGTGTCACAACCCACAACCACCTCATTATACCGCAAGAGCCACAGGGGATGCACAAGGTGACAGGGAAGCCAGGTTCTTTTCAGCCCTTTCTCATATTCAGAGTGTTAACAGGGCCAAGATTAAAATATCTGAAATGTTTTCCAGTGGTAAGGACCCTCGAAGTAACGATTCTTGCAGACCAATTGCCCCCAAAACAATTTTTCAACCCACTGTTTGATGCAGTTTTACCTGTCAAGCTAAAGAAAGGTGTCAGAAAGCTAAACCTGTTTCCACGAAAAGCGAAATGATGCGAAAAGCAGCCAGGAGCCTGGCAGGAGAGGATTTTCCCAGCTGAGAATTACAAAAGAACATCTTCGTTTTAGAGACGAGTTCAGAGGTGAGCATGTAAACCAGCCAGGCACAGTACCGCGATCAGCACAAAGCCTCTGCGCAGGCTTAGCAAGGACGTCTGCTGGCATCCTCAACACCACGGAGAAGGTTGCTTCGGGTTTCTGTTTTTAGGGCTGAGCTTTGCCTCGTTTCGTTATGATCAGACGTTGGCTGCTGAGTGTCTGCGGTCTCCGGTTGTACCCAGAGAGCCAAAGAACTTCCCCATAAGCCACAGCCTGCAGCTGGAGCTTCAGGCACTCGGGTAGCACAGGCAGGTCATAATTCACAAACATCCTCAGAGGCTCCTGTGCCATCAGAAAAGAGGAAGGATGGGTCCAGCAGGCTCTCCCCTCTTTCTTGTTTGCTGGCTGTGGCTCAGGAGTAGAAGACATGGACCGTATGTGTGCGGGGTGGTGCTTCATCAGCGGTTTCCATGTAAAGAGTATTTTGGAAAGAGCAGAAAAATGCTTTGTGCAATTAAAAATATCAAAAAAGGACTTGGGACGGTAGAATGTAAATAACTAAATGACCAAATCAGCTTTCCTTTCTTGGAAGAGATCCATAACGCAGACGCTGGTGGGTATATTGTCTTTTGAATGGCTCTGTCCTATTCCTTCCTCAGCTGCCTGTACCTCCTGCTCTGCCGTGACACTGCTAGGCTCCCTGCATTGCCACACTCAATTTGTCCAAATAATGGTCTTTCGAAGAATAATGCCCCTTCCCGCAAGGTTGAGAAATGGCTGAATCAGTGAAAGCAGTGCTTGGAAGTTTTCCTGGGAGGTTACTGTCTCAAGTACTGGTCAGGACCTCATCCTGCTCAGCCCGTTAGAAATGCTGACACTGCAAACCCCGCTGGTGAGATTTCAGGCTATAGTCTTTCCCGTTAAAAACACCACAAATAACCTCCCTTGCTACAGAATGAAATATGAACCTGTTTTTCTTTTTTTTTTCTGATTTCCACAAGTAAACCCGTTAATGTCTGGACGAAAAGCTGCTTTCCATATTGGCAGCCATCCAACCCAATGCAATTTTCAAGTGAAATTGTCATTAATGTGATAGTGCATGTGAAAGACAGGTTTGTGCAGCCGTGGTTAACAAGTCTGGTTTCACTTAGATGGGCCCAGAGCGTTAAATCTGTATTGTGGATATGTTTGGTCCAGAGTAGACGTGCTGTAGTCCATGTCAGGTGCTGCAAATGCAAACCTATACTACCGTTTTCATTAAAATCAAATCGAGATCTTAACGAAGCAGCTATATTTTTGGCACCTAAATTGTTCTGTTAAAAAAAAAATATTTTAAAAATCAATAATGCTAATAGTCATGTAATACGTGAAATGCTCACACTTGCAGCTTTGACTTTTTCCATGGGGACGTGTCACTAAAAATAAAAGATGTTACTTTAATACTGGCCAAAGCACAATTCAAACCTGCCACTGTTGATGCGATACAGCCTGTCACCTGAGCAAAAAAGTCTACGTTGCAGGAGCTCCAGGAACAGTTTTCTTCCTTTAAAGTAAATGATTTTTGAATCAAAAACATTGATCAGCTGCTGTCATTTGTCTACTCTTTCTGTTGGTGCCAAAAGGACTCTGCTCTTTCTACCTCTACAAAGATGCATGATCTGAGCATTCACTGAACATCCAGTTTCGCTTGAAGCTTTGTGCTTAGCAATATATAAGAGGTTGAGAAATGCTGAGAAACGGGGCATGAAGTGTAGGACACTGCATCCATCTAGTTAGGGGCCCAGGAGAAACTAAGTCCGCTTGGTCTTTAACCTCGTTGCATCCTTCAGGCTGGCGCAGACCTTGCAGCTGCTGGAAGGGAGAGCTGTAGCTGGGAGGGCCTTTCAACTAAACCACCCGCGTGCGAGCAGCAGCGATTGATTTGGTACCCAGTGTGTGGTACCGATGGACAAACCCTGCTTTCTCAGGCATCAGTACCGGCGCCTGGCATTTGCAAAGCAGAATCACCTTCACACCTTTTTTTTGGGGGGGGCTTTTGATCTCTTTGGGTATTGCAAGGCGTGGAACTGTGTGAGAACAAAATGCGACACAAATAAATGATGACACGAGAGAGGTGAAGGTGGTATGGGTTAAGGAGGCAGGATTTGGAGCGGGAGAAAAAATTTTTTCCAATGCAGCCCACGAGTCCCCTGTGTGCGGACTAATTTTAGAGATAATTGTTACATGATTTCCTGAATATAATCTATTGTTATCTGTGCCCTGCAAAATAAAGCCGTGTCTAATTCTGGATAACCACAGGGGTGATTTCACAGTTACACTGAAATGAGACTAAGGACTTGTTAATGATCTTTAAAGATCACATCATTTAATTCTGTGCTGTTGGTAGTTAAACCAAACTAGTCGCAAAGGGGTATGTGCTCCTTCCAGTGCAGGCAGCAGCCCCCGTTAATTCCGGCGGCAGGGAGAAAGGAAGATGCCTCTGGTCACACATCCCACCTTGGTGTGCCAGTGTCAGCCAAGTGTTTGAGACAAGGCATGGGATAATTTGCTATTTCGCTTGCGTAACTACTCCGCAACCTGGAGCAAAGGGTTTGAAGGCCAGGTCCTGCTGCTGCTGAGAGTGCTTCTGAAGTGCTAAGGGCTTCTGCCTCCCCAAACAGCGAATGTGTGACATTTTCTGAAGCAGGCGGAAATTACCGGCCAGAAAATGCTCACTCTCCAACAGGGCAATTAGGGACAATGGGAGCTGCTGGGCACTTGATGGGCTGGAGGTAAAAAAAACCACTGTGGAAAAGTACCAACAGCTCAGGAGGTGATGCTGCTATCTTTCCTGCTTTCCAGTGTTTTCCTGGCTTCAGGCATGATTCTCCGCTTTAATGAAACCTTCAGGTTAGCTTATGGAGGGAGAGACAATCTTAAGGAGCAAACGATAGAATCACATTTATCTGTGGTTTGCAGTAGGAAAGAAGAAGGGAGCAATCGGTTCTCCTCTCCTCTCCAAAAAAAGGTCCCGGGAGCTCATTAGATGGAAATAATGTGATGAAGAGCTAAAGTTCACCCAACAAAATAAGGTAAATTATTTTCAGCTTACTGGAAATGATTAATGGAATTTGATAAAATTTCTCAAATAGTTGTGAACAAAAAGGAAAGAAGATGATCAGAAAAACCAACAACTTTGAGAGAAGTTTCTGACTTCTGTGGTCAAAATGGTGCCTTCATTTCACGGTTAGCTAAAAAAATGCCATCTTGGAGGCTTTAAAGGACTGTAAAACCTAACCAGGCTGGACAAAAGCTACTAAGTCACCTTGAAATAAGTTTTTCAAACATTTAGTCAATGAAATTTTTTGGGGGGGTACGGGTCAACCCCCAAATATATTTGAATACCTTTTTCCTTTACTTGCTTTGGCTACAAAGTGAAGCTACAAAGTGAAAAAAAAAAAAATTCTTATGATTTTGCAGAGACCATCCAACTGCACCAGCAGTTCAGAATTTACGACCACCTTAACTAGCTGTATGGTGTTTAGATTCAACAAAAAGGTAAAACTCTCTTATGAGCTTTTTTTTTTTAATCCTGCTCCCTTTTTTTTTGAAGCCTAGGAGGCACATAAAATGCAATTCTCAGCAGGACTGTAATTGGGAGAAAATGTAATAGATGGTCCACGTTTCTCTTTGAAGTTCCCATTGATCAGTGTTGCTGAGACTATTTTTCTAATCTTTAAGTCAGAAACATGAAGGAATTGTCACTTTATTCTTTGGTTGTATGTGGTTCACCTCCTAAGAAAATAGACTTTGGAATCCTTAGTAGCCTTTTTTTCAGGTTTTTCTTGCGAGATGGTGTAAAATGGGAAAGAATCAGAACCCCAGTTGTAGTACTTTCTTGAATACAAATTTTCCTGACGTTAACCAAAACAGTAGTGGTTTTATGATTTCTTTTTTATGTCTGAATTTTGTGTGAGAAAACTACACCTAATACCTTCTACTCAAAGAATGTGCTTTCAGCCAGTCGAGCATTAATTAGGAGATGATTCCCCCACCTCCTCTCCACTGGAGAGGCAGCTTGTGTTAAAAACCCAAACTTTTCACAAAGAGGGAAAAAACCATCTGTCCAAACGATGCTTAAGAAAGAGGTGGGATTTTTTTTTTTTTAATGCTCATATTAGTTGAATCGACATGTCGTAACTTGTTTTCATAATGAAGCCAGTTAGTAGGACACATTTTCATGCCCTTAATTGACACAGCTATGATGGCAAACCTGCTGAAGTAGCTCTGGCCACAGCTCTTAGAAAGATCAGGGAGTTACAGCCAGATGCTTAACCAGCACTGGGACCACGGACACGGAAACCTCTCTGGAATCGTACATTTGCAGGAAAAAAGTCCTGGTGTTTAAGGTGCCACGTGTACTGAGAAAACAGTTTCTCTGCATGGTCAAGCACTGCCAGGTCTTGATCTCTTTGCATTTCGGTATCTCAACTGAAAGCCAGCCTTCCTTGGCAGGAGTTTCCAATGAGAAAATATTTAAGTCTTTGAGGATCTTGCGTACGCCACTGCTGGGGTCACGGAAGTACCTGATATGGGGGAAACCTCGTCACAGAGAGGGCTGCTGGCTTGGAAAAAAACTTCTGATGGCCAGAAACAAAACTCAATCTATGACACAGAAGTTTTCGTATTCTACTGCCCTTGCCTTGTCTCAAACAGAGCAAAATGGGCTCCCCACACCTACTGCCTGAAGGTGAAAACACTCAAAACCAGGAGGCATGTACTCAGGTTCCTGACTACATTTTAATAAGAGAGAGAGAGGGAAAAATTATGAGTGAGGAAATTATGGTGATCCACAATTCAGAATAAGAATAATTAATAAATAATGAGTAGAGTTGTGAAGAAAATGAATTTTTCAAGGACTCTGAAAAACATGTTTAGAGCTGCAGTCTGGAATCTGCAGGTGGAGTAACTGCAAATAGCATGTATCTGCTCACGTTAGATTTATCAGAAGTTTGTCAATTAGCTACTTCTAAAATACCTTTTGCGGCTGCTCTGATAATAATGAAGTGGTCTGTATCTCCCACACCTAGACGTTCTCCTAGGTTGTGTACAAAAACCCTCCACACGCAGGGGAGAGCAGCGATGGGCAAGGGCGAGCCCGCATGCGCAGAGCTGGTGGGATGCCACTCCCTGGAAGGAGTGATGCTTTCCACAGTTTTGTCCTGCTTTGAAGAAAAAGAAGGAAAATGGTGATTTTCCTATGTGACGAGTTCTACCAAACTCTCTTCAAGTAGCGGGGGGGGGGTTTTAAGACTCACGTGTTCATAATGTGTTGCCCTGTTGCTGCCCTGCTACATACCCCTGCTTTTGCATTTTCTTTGTGCCAAGCACACTGGTTCCCACTCAGGGACTGACTAATAATTCTTCATAGCAGCCTTTTGGGTGTTTTTGGCATCTATTTTTGCCCAGAAATCTCCTCCTCTTCTCCATTGAGGAATACTATAAAATCTTTCTCCACGGTCAGACACTTCAGGACAAGCTGTGGTCATTGTGTAAGTGCAGAGCATGATCCAAATGGAAATGGAAATGTAAACAATTAAATATACATGACAAGCAGGTATTTAGGTGAGCCTAGATTTCTTAATGGTTCATTTCAACCTTTGAACTAAATTAAATGTTGCTTTCATCTATTTTTAAAGAAATGTCTATTTTTGGTTTGTAGATGCCCTGCTCCATCTGTTCTTTAGATGGTTTTTACTTAATCTTAAATATAGCAACCCATTGGCTGTGTTTGTACAAAGCATGTATGCTTTTTTACGCCACCATAGAGGAGGATTCACACAAACCTATCAGCAAATGCATGGCCTAAAAGGTAGATTGACAAACAGTTACCTCCCGGTTTCTTTTGAAAGTCAAGTCCTCTGTATTTGGTCATGATTGATATTAATCAAGCGGCGCTGGCACATTTTGCACCGTTGCACTTACAGGGTGGATTTTCGGACCTGCTTCTTCCAATGCCCCTCTGCAGCTTCGCACACGGCGGCTGGAAGGTACGGAGGCTGTAAGTAGTGCTTGTAGCAAAACCAGCAGAGCTTCTCAGAGCAATCAAAGGACCCAGCATATATATATGGCATATACATGGTTGAGCAGCCATGATGGGAGCCGGGCACGGGGCTCGTGGCGGTTGCTCCTCTTGGAGCAGCTCTTGGGAGTATCTTTCTCACTCAGACGGTCTGAAAATCAGGGACTGGGAAACCAAAAACCTGACTTTGTTTCCTGGCCTTGTGCTAATGTCAGGCAATCTAAATATTCAGACGCAGCACAGAAAAATCAGGGGAAAGCTGATCAAGGTTCAGTGTAGAGAAAGCACATTTGGATCTTGCAGTCAGGAAAGCGAGGTAGAGGGATATTACATTTCTCTGAGCTTTCAGGTTGCCTAGCTGTCTCCGAGAAAGATGACAGCAGATGTCTTGTAAATATTTAAAGACGGAGTCTGACCCTCCCGGTGCGGTGCTACGCTGCGTAAAGGTAAAGTCTGGCAGCAATCTTCCAATATTTAAATATGTCGATTCTGAAAAAGTAGCTAAAACGGCTACTCCTGTCATGGAGGCGTTGGAGTTTTTTAATCAGTATGTGACAGTCTAATGCCGTGTAACATCTGTGTGTTATTTCTAGGATGCTGGTTAACTTCATTAGTGGAAACAGTTCAGACAAAAACGTGGCAGGGTTTTCCCAGGGATGACAAGGTGCTGTCAGCAGAGGCCAGTGTACCGCTAACATCTATTTGTTTGTCTTCTCTATTTTTTTCATTCTTTTGAAGCTTGCTGCGTAGCGGCAAAGGCATAACTGCTATTCTGTCCATGGTGGATAGTGACACTAAGTATTACTTTCTGGCTGGAATAGTCCCTCTGAACTGAAGAATCTGTAAGGTGTTTTTTATGCATTACTTTGCAGAAATAGGAAGGCAGCTTCCTATACATTTTCACGGAGGATGATACCACTTCCACCATGCTGGGCAGCAAGGCTCAAGACGCTGGGAGAAAATGCTACAGGTATTGCTGTCTCATGTCCCTGGGCCTGTGCTGCACTACCGATGTGCAGGGCTGACGACGAGCTTGCCTTTTCTTTTGCTCCCGTCAGTGGGAGATCAGTGCTCTTTGATGCAATCCCAGTACATCGCTCTGCATTTCCTGTGCAGGGGTGGTGCAGGGACACCAATACGGCTTTGAACTTGCGTTCCTCCTTTTCCGCCACCTCTCCTCGTGCCGGCCATGGACCCAGACCCGCAGGAGAAGGAAACCCTTTGCTCCTGTTGCAGGAGTGGGATTTCCACAGCTGCAAAGTTGCGTTTCCGAGGCGGCTCCGTACGTATTTTATTTTACCTGATCTGATTCTTATTATGGATTTTTTTGTTTGTTTCTGAGAGTTCTTCACCCAAACCGGTCACGAGTAGGGGTTTAAATGATAGGAAACAAACTGAGCGGCTGGCTGGAGGAATGGGATCTCCTGGCCGACCTTGCTTTGCGTGTACTGTCACGGAGCTGTGCAAGAGCAATGGCAATTGCAGCACTGCTTCCATTTCTGTTGCAGGGGAATCATGGAGGCAGCTTTCCCCAACAATCACTGCTGGCAGAAAGACCACGGGCTTGTCGTACGCTTGCAAGGACAGGGGCTGTGTGACAAGGGTTGGGTTTGGTCCTTCTTGGCATTCCCAGCCCTCCTGTGCGAGCCTCGGGCTGGGGAAGGGCGGAGGTGGGAGGGGGGACATGGGAAGACAGCGAGAGCCCGCGGATGGTGGGCTAGCGAGGGAGGTGGAACAGGGAGTGTGGGGAAGTACGAAGGGAAATAAAAAGAACAGAAAATGAGAAGAAAAAATGGGAGAAATCCCTCTGTAAAATGTAGCACGTGAAGAAGAGAAAGATATTTGCATATTCTTCACTCTTTAGGGTAGCTCGAGTGGATGTACATCATGGTTTTGTCTCCATTCGATACAGCAGGTGTTGGCGTTTAAATTCTGGTTGAACGGTTTCAACCCCTTGCAGGTGGGATGGAGGTGCGGCCGGTGGGGTGGCCAGCTGCACTGAGGCATTCCTTGCTCCGCAGCCAGCTCCTGCACTCAGCAACCGGCCCGGCTGCCGCGGCACAGGGCAGCCGGAGGAAGAAACTCCTGTTGTAAAACCCAGTTTGGGAGACGTACGTACACTCGTTGTTTACCACGAGTACGTATTGATTAGGGCAACAATGTCATTTTGTTTTGTGCTAAACAATCCAGCGTTTGGAATTGAGACCTGTCAGGAGCCAAATGACTTAGCGGAGCAAATTGAAAAGAACAGGGCTATAAATTGCAAGGGAATTCACTTCGTGGTTAACACTCGGGCGTGCTGTGAGAAACAGGACTGTACACAAACTGCCCTGCCATGCAAATCCCAATCAATGTGCTGACAAAGTGTCCTGCTGAACCCTGGTGTCTCACTCAATATTTCTTAAAATAGACATAATTTAGGAGGCATGGGAAGGCATACATTTTCACCTTAAGTGATGCACAGATGGGAGGTACTGTGGAATTAATAAGGAGAGTATAGATGAGCTTTGTAGCAGCCTTACTGAATTTATTTCATATATGTACTGCTAAACCATATTAAAATGGCTGTAACTGAGAAAGGACCTACTTGATATGTATAACACCATTTCCCTTCTCCAGTATGTATTCTGAAAAGTCAGTACAGTATTTTTTCCGAAGTATAAATCCAGGAATTGCCAGAAAACTAGGTCAACACACTCATGCAGGAATCTGGTAAACCCACCCGCCTGCCCAGCAAGTTCACCTCACTGTGCCGGTTACAAACCCCGAGCCACAGTCAGTCACTGCGCAGCGTCTCCGCTGTGCCGCAGGCTCCTGGGGCTTTTCTGGAGCCTCACATCTCTCTGTGCGCTTCAGTGCCGACCACCAGACTCTGCCCGACGGTTTTACTCAGCTCCTCAGGCGTCTCGAGCTGGATTATCATCCCCTCCAACTCTCCATATGGGGTTCTCCGCAGTTGTCACCCAGCTCAGCTTCCAACCACCTCCTGCTCCTTTGCGCTTCAGCAAAAGATGGTGGTTGGAGAGAAACTAAAGTTTCAAAAGGCAATGGCCAAAGCATTTTAATGTCTTATATCTTTGCTCTTTAGTCTTGGGCAATTAGAAAAATCAGGAAAAAAGAGTGAACACTCACAGAGATATTTGATGTGCAAAAGGCACCTATAAAGTATTTGGATTGGTACCAATATCGGCTGGGCTGATGGTTGTTAAAAGTAGTTCTGAGCAAGGAGGAGGGTATATTGCAAAGATAAAGCAAGGTGGCTTTGGATACTGTTTGTTAGTTCAGCCATTCAGCGTGGCAGCCAGCTTTTACAAAATTCCTGCTTGACAGCAAGCCAAGCATTGATGAAGCAGCTTCATAGTATCATTAAATTTACAATACTAATGGGAGTGAGAGCAAAGGAAGGAGCACAGTTACCAGCTTTAATGGGGAGGGACTTTCAAGTGCAGTAGATAACAATTTCACGAATTATTTAGATCCCTGTAAAACCTTGTTATCCCAGATTACACTTCCTTAAATTACAGATTATCTTTCTGACCAGTGTGACCGTGTCATGTTTCAATCCAAGGGTAATTTGTCCTTTACGTGGAGGGGACCCATGAGTAGTCTGAAGCCATGATTTGCCCTTTCGGTCAGCCCCAGGAGGGAGCTGGCTCTGCTGGAGGGGGATTCATGCTCACTGTGCTCATCGGCACTCCCCAGCCTGCTGCCATGTGTACGGGGAATTTGGGGGAGGTTTGGAGGTGGGGGTGAAAAACACGAAATGTAAGAAGAAATTTGGACTGACACTTGACAACTTTTCTGTTTCGTAAATTCTAGAGGAATTTGAATTGCATGATATGCTTTTACTTGCAAATGTTTCAGATTTGTTATTTTTCCCTTTTCCACATATTTTAAGCTTATAGCATTGTATAATCTTTTTTTTTTCCTCTGTCCTTGCAGAGGAATGAGCAGATAGCAGTCTGCAAAAGCAGTCTATTTCTGACTGTAGACAAAATAATCCAAAAGATGTTCATAGTTTTAAATTCCGGTTGTGCAAGAGCTGATGCTTCTGGAAAGGTGTGATCTTTAAACCTGTAGTAAACTCAGAGGTCTCTCAGCAGAGCTCTGTGGGAGCTCCGTGTTTGTTAGAGGAGCAAAATATTGGAGCTACAAGATTGTTTTGAAACACAGTACTTTGTGGAAGAGCAACTGGAGAAAAATAAGCAGATGTTAAACTGAAAGGACTGCAATGCAATTGAGTCCTGGGCTGCTTTATGCTAAGAAAGAGCAGGAGGAGCCAAATGTTTAAGCAGGGCTGGAAGGGAATATTAGACAGCAGTAGGAGATGTTTAGATAAACAATAAACAACCTGCTGAGCACAAGGATTAAGAGATCAGTGGGAGAGAGAGATGTAAGAAGAAATGAAGGGGAAAAAGAAGATTGTAATAAAATGCTGAGAGGATCTGGTCCTCAACTTGTGCAAACTGGATTAACTTCCTTGCAGTCAGGAATCACCAGCTCACAAGACTGGCCCCAGCTCCCAGGGCAGGTAACGTGCTCGCGGCCAGCAAGGAGTTTCTCCAAACTGGTGGTAGAAAACACAAGTAAAATTGAAACTCATAAATGTTATGGTGGGGAGGAAAAGAGAAGGAAACGGGCATTTTTTTCTTAATGACAGCTGGTGCCTCGTCTTTCATGGAGGAGGAGGAGAAGGAGGAGGACGAGGAGGAGAAGGAGGAGGAGAAGGAGGAAGAGGAGGAGGAGGAAGAGGAGGAGGAGGAGGTGAGAGAGGAGGAGGTGAAAGAGGAGGAGGATGACGAGGAGGTTGGCTTTTCCATGGGAGAGGAGGAGGATGGAAAGTTGTTGAGGAAACGATTGTATTTCCTGGCATGATGTGGTGGGGGAATTTGATCATCTCTTGATAACAACAAAAATGTCTTTGCAAAAATTCTGTGCTATCCTGGTCAAAAAACCAGTCAGGACAGTTTAGTTCTGTGCCCTCGTAAAATGACTGTGGCCTTTGAAGGTCCTTTGAGGCAAAGCATGGTTAGTGTAGCATCTCCACTTTGCATCCAGCCCACTGTGCGATACATCGCAAGCAGTGACAGAGCAGTTATCATACAGGGACACGTCTCTGTTATTTTCATTCTTCTCTTTCTTTTTTTTTTTTTCTCTTCCTTTTCATTACACTCCACTGCTGGAAATACTCCTAGGGTACTGAAAATAAACAACATCTCTTTCCCTACCATTTACCAAACACTGCTTCTCATTTTCGGAAGCCTCTGCCCACCTCGGGAGCGAGGAGACCTGGAGATGCCACCTGCACCATCTGGTGGCTGCCTCGCTTTTGCACTTCGGGCTCTTTGCAATCATGTTAAAAAGCATTTCAGTAGCAAAAGCAACATTTCCACCTTCTTCCACTGATTTAAGCTTTCCTGTTAACAGCATGCGTTTTCCTTTCCGCTGCGTGCAGTATAAATCCAGTTTTAGCCTTGTGCATTGTTCACTGGGCTCTGTGGGCTACTGTGGAGTTATTCCACTGTTGCTGAGAGAATTTGGATCCCTTCCTATTATTTGTCTTTATTCTAGGGAATAAACACGCTGGCATTTTCTGCAGATGTGCCTCCTCTACCGAAAAAATCCCCCCCAGCACTAGAAAAGAGTGCAGGCACAAAAGACGGAGGTGGAATCATATTCTGAAAATGCCACGCTGGCTTTTCTAAATGATGGTGTTGACATTTTGCATTTACATTATCAAAACCATTGCGTGGGTCCTTTGGGGAGCAATGCCGTGGGACGGGGGGGTTTGCTGGGGGTGCCCGGCAGGGCTCCCTGGCTGCCCCTGCTCCTCAGCTACCAGGCAGTTGCTGTTGTTGATCTTCTTTGTCCAGGAAATTCCTCCCAGCTGCCACTCTCACTCCCCTCTTGTGTTTTATTTAGAAAAATTAAATTGCTATTCCAGTGTCCTATGATGAATGTGATCCGGTCGCCATATTTAACATACCCTTGGATAACATTTAAATATGTAACGGCAAACCAAGCTGTGATAAACCGCTCACAACGAGTTGAGAGCAGGCTCATTTACTAAAGCACTTCAGTAGGAATTAAAATAAAATTTCCATTTTCCACAGTTACATTCTGATTCTAGTCGTCATTAACTTACTCAAAATCCCATTTGGGATTTCAAACTTTAGTAAATCATTGTGTCTTCCAATTAACTTTCATACTCCAGGCAACATAATGTGACTAATTTCATTCAACTCTGTTGTTTAATAAACATCTAAACAATTCTATATTTCTGAGCCACAAAGAAATGTGCAGTTATATTATATTGTGCACGCAGTAATGGGCAAAAGGAAAATTACTGAAGAGAAATTCATCTTGGTTCTTTGGTTTATCAGCTTTGGAGGAGCGATACTCTGTGAGCGATGGGCATAGCCAGGGAATTAGCCGGCCCTCCCCATCACACACGGAGTATTATTTGCAAGGAGAAAGTACTGCACTCTCATACCAAGCCTCGGGATTTTTGGCTGCCTAAGCAAAGGCACTGTAGGGGTCACTTGGATGCTCTAGCAGCCCAGAGGGTGCAGTCGATGTAGCGGTGACTATAAGCTATGATTATTTCCATCAAAGAGACAAGTTAGGGGAGCTGGGACACTGGAAGAGCAGTCGGAGACGGGCTCGCCGACTCACACTGTTCTGGATCAGCCGTGTGCACGCACAGCGGGCCAGGCTAAATCTAAATAATAAGACCTATTAAAGTGATGTGGGCTAAACAATACTATTTCAATAACAGAACTATGACGTTAAATTATTCAGTATTTAAAAAAACTGAGAGAACATGACTGCAGGGGTGCAGTTCTGAGCCCAGTGTCCTAGCAGATGCTGCTGCAGCATGGCCGTAGGCAGGCACGGAGAAGGGCAGTGTATCTGAACAGAGGTTTTCTCGCCGATGCTTTCTCGTTAAAACTGGCAGTTTTTTAAAACTGGCAGTTTTTACAAGGGGGTCAGCACACGTGTGAATTTTCCTGCTGGTGTAATTGCGGAGGGCTCTGTGTGCTCACGGGGGGAACGTGGTCCCACACGGCCGCTGTGCCTCTGCAGCAGCGTGCTGGTAGACGACCTGTAAAAAAAATTATTAGCACTGAAGAAATGTCATTCTTCGTGATTTTTCATTTTGAATATTCTCTCAGGGAGGAGGAAGACTGCTGTGTAACTTATCAAACTGATCACACGTGAGTCTGAAATTTCAGCATCTGTGGCCTTCCCAGTGAGGAGAGCCTTTGAGATGAAATGTGCTAAATCCATTCCAGTAACTAGTGTCTTTGAGGAACATGATCTCCTCAAAGGATTCCTGGAGCAGAGAAGAAAAAAGACTCGATCCCTTGAACAAATTTGCTAATTACTGACCTAGAGCTGGGCTGTGGCGTGCAGGACCCCGATCTTCGAAATGGAAGATTTCTGTGGTTGGCAGCAGTCTGAACACACTGTGAAAAACCTTCTGGTCCATTTTATGCCTAACAGCAAAGACATGCGTATGTTCATAAACTAAGGAACTACAATACTGCCCGAGTTGTGGGAAGACTTATCTACAGAGGCAGCGCTGTAGCGGAACGCAAGCAGGCCATATTGAAAAAAATAAGGAGTTTATTTAGTGGTAAATGCTCTGATGTTTTTCTCAAATGTGTATGCAGAGCCATTAAAAGCTATGTTTAGTCTCTGCTCCATCTGCAATCTGATATGCGTTATGCTTCTTCCGCAAGGAGCAAGCGCAGTTAATGGCATTGGATGGCTGTGCCCCTGCTCGCAGGGAGGCTGGACAAGGTCTCCTTGTCCAGGGCTGCTCTGCCAGGGGACTCTGGAGTCAGCTCTGACGCCTAAGCACAGGGCTAAATGCTGTTACATGTTTGCGTGTGCCAAACTTGCACGCCAGCATTTGTGACTGAATGAAAACTTCCCTGAATTAGTAATGACATTTTTATCTTTAAGACACTCAAGCTCAGGCATCACTTTAAAAAAATGAATCATGATTTTAGGTGAATTCTTTCTGCATGGATGCTCAGAACTGCCTGAAAATTGTCTGTTAAAGCGGCTTCAACTTCTGTCTCTAATGGAGGTCTCACACTCACTGAACTGTTTGGCAAACACTGGCTGTAGTGCCTCAGCCTCCTGATTGTATTCCATATTTGCATTTCCTTGGATATACAAAGAAAAAGCAGATCAGCAACGAAGGGCACAGTTAGAGCAGGAATAACCAAACTGGGATAGAGAAATAACTGCTGGTCTGGAGGTGACACTCCCGGGCCCTTTGCAGCAGAGCATCCCGCAGCTGCCCGGGGAGCGCGGTGCCGCTCGCGTGCTGCCGGAGGAGCAGGGTGGCTCGGGCCGGTCCCCGACTCATTCCCTGCCAGGTCTCTCCTGGGGATGCGCTGACGGGAACAAGCGGTCCAGCTCAGCGTGGCTCAGGTGCAAGGTGCTGTGGGGGAGTTTTCTTTTTTGTCCTTTTCATTTATTTCATGAGAAGGATGTAAGCCAAGGTTTGATATTTTAACACTTGGCCTAATACTAACTAGGGACATACACCAGATGTACTTCATCATATTAAAGATACAAGCAATCTCTAACGGTCTGTTATTAATGTGGGTAGATTGACTGAAACCATTTTGCTTCAATGGCTCTTCAGCAATTCACAGTTCATTTCCAGTCATTAAAGTAATTAGGTGCTGTGCCCTGACGACTCTACTAAGGACACAGCTATAGGGCCAACCGACCCCTGCGTGAGCAAGGGTGTGAGCTCGCAGCGCGTCCCCTCCTCGCCGGGACGCCGTACGCGTGTGCTCCCACCCTGCGATGGAGGCGATGCCGCTGCAGCCAGGGTGAGCTGTGCCTCTGCCGCACCGCCCGCGGTGCCGAACCCGCCGGAGGACCGACGAAACCTAGGGGAATGCTGGGCTTAAGTAGGACTTCGGTGCTTCAATGGCTTTGAGGAGCTGGGCCCTGGCCCTGCAAAAAAAGCACATGAACAACCCGCTCATGCTGGTCTGTTTGTTTTAATGAGGCTGCTCCTATAATAAAGATAGTTCCATAAATAAGTGATTATAGGAGTGAGCCAAAAACAATCACTGAGAATTAGGTGTAACTCATGGGATCAAAAGAAGTCCTTAGTTTTATTGGAGGCGAGGGAAAAAAGTCTATTCTTTGCTGGATCGCATTATGTATCACCTTCACTATATAAAGAAGTCTTGGAAAATGTGATTTAACCGGGTTAGGCCCTTATTATGCTGTTCAAGCGATGTAAGGATGTGAGGTAGAAGGAGCTCTATAATTGCACTTCTCTTTCTATACTATTTTTTTCAACTAGTTCTTAATCTAAAAGTCTTTCATCTTTTTTTGGAAAAGCAAAGCGACATTCTTGTAATTCTGGTGTTAGGTAGCAATATCTTGAAGGTATTTCTGTACATACACTTGAAATGTATAGAAGTCAGCTCAGGGGAATTGCTGAGGGTATGCAAAGCTTTTCTCTGCATTGGTAGTTTGGACCTAGGCGAGGTTTCTAGTGGTAGAAGGGCCGGACAGTTTTATACGGATTCGGAATGTGATACTAGAGTCAGGTCAGTACAACCACGGTACAGAGGTGCCTCAGGCACAGCTGCTTCTGCTGCAGCATAACCCATCGTTGTTAAAAGGGTGCACAGTGCTTCAGTCAAAGTCGTTGCTCTCTGATGAACTAGGCACAGCAGACGAACTTGCATCAGAACCTGCTGCTGAAAGTATCACCAAAAATTAAGGATGCACCAAAAGGACTCTTTGCCATTTTGCCTTTTTCTCTCCGTGGCAGGGCTGAGGTGCAGGGGGAAGCTCAGCCTGGCTGTTAGCTCGTCTGTACCGGCGTGGCTGTTTATCGTGTTCAACCGGTCCTGCGGAACCAAAACCAAATGTCACCTAAGGTGAAAAATCTCTGTTTGCTACACGACAACGCAGGATCTAGTATGATGGTGTCCATGCCTTCCTCCAGCCTGTCATCCTAAACGTAGTGAAAGTAAAGATATAAATGGACCTGTCAGATAACCTTCACTTCAGTAAACTAGGAATGGAAAACAACAACAACAACAATAATAATCATCTACTCGCTTTAATGGGATCTGAAGAGTTCAGATGTTTGGGTAAGTTTTCTTCCACTATTCCCTTATTTAACTTTGATAAACATCACTCACTGCAGTTTTGGAAAACTAGAGTGTGAGCGTGTTAATGATGGGCAAACAAGAAGCCATAAAAATGGCTGTTGAGATACTTGTACAATTATGATTTTTCAGAACAGCTATAGTTGAGTAATTATGAACAGGGCCAATGTTCACACTGAATAAAATGATATTAGATTATTCCCTAATTATAGAGATTATTTAAAAGACCAAAGTTATAGAATAATATACGCTAGAAGATGTATCTACTTCCAAAGTCCCTGAAACCATACTTAAATCTTCGGAGTTATTACTCACCTTTAACATAGTTCTCATCAACCGCAGTATAAGCCTTACAGCTGACACTTCAGATAAGTACATGATATAGTTCAGCCCTAAAACACTTAACAGAAAATACATCAGGACTTACTGTAAAATTTCATGGAGGATTAGAGAAAATATTAAGTCAATAGTTCTTTAGTTATTAGGGGCTTTTAGGGTAATCAATACTTTCCAGCCATATTAGTGTCTACGATGATGAGAGATGACATTAATATCCAACTCTTCTTTTTTTGCTATATTTATGTATATCCTTTCTTTACTCAGTCCTGCTAGAATCAATAGCGATACACAGAATATGGTTCTTTTTAAAATGTCATCAATATTGATTTGTTTATTACTGTCAGTTTCAAGTGGAACTTGATTTCAGGAAAAAACTTACTTTTTCATACAAAAGTATTACCAATCACCCTAAAACTTTGGAGTACCACCTGACTTTGCTTATGGTGATTTTCACATTTAGCAGTGTGCTAATGCAGCAAAAACTGGCTTAGGATTAATAAACCCTAACAATAGGCTAAATTCTAAGAATTCTTTAGTTACATGACATTTTATGTCCTCAAAGCATTGCACAGATGTTAATTAAATTTAATTGATATCATTCAGTCCTGAACATATATGCATGCAGTTATTAATTATTTAACTGTTTTGGCAATGGAATAGATTCTTTGCCTTTGATTCTCTTTCAAAAAAATTGCGACAGTCATCCTAGGCGCAGTCTTTAGGCTCAATCCATTTCATTCAGGCGACTCAGGAACATGGCTGGTCAAATGACAAAATTGCCAATCCTTTGCAACAGCAATGTTCTTGATTGTACTTTCTTTTGTCTCCCACTAATCAGCTGCTGGCTTTCTTCTGTATTTCTCAGGTAGGAATTTGCTTTAAAATTCTGCTGGGATCTCCGTGTCTATCTCTGCACATCTAGGACCTTGTTTGTGAGCTGCTCATTTCCCTGGTTGTGCAGTTCCCCAAACCGCTTATTTACTTGACTGATTGCAGCTTACAGTTTCAATGAGTCCAACCATGACAACAGAAATATTACAAGTGTGTCTGTACCTCTTTGCCTGTGATTGCCTTCACTCCAGAAACTAGTCTAAGTAAGTACTCAAGACAGAAACTTCCCATAAAGAAAAAAAATCCATGTGCCCCAGGAATATCAGACTGTACCTGCTGATTCTGCCTCTGGTAAACGAGACCCTAATGGATTAATGGAAACTAACACTTTCTCTCCCTCTTCTGTTGCCCTGATACAAGGGTTCGAAGTATGCTGCATCACCAGGGCTGTGCAGCATCGGCAGCCGCACACGGCCGGTCCTCATGTGCTCCAGACCCCGGCTGGCTCAGTGGGCTCCTGCTGAACACGCACCCCTTTATCCACGCCTGTCCTGTGCAGGGAAGCCCCAGGTTGGATGCAGTATTCTGGATGAGGTCTAAGGAGTTACTGCAAGGGGTTATTCCTTCCCAGGCACTGGGCTTTGCGTGTGTTCTTGTTGAGTTTGTAAGTTTATGGTCAGTCTGTTCCTCCAGCCTGTTTAGGTCTCTCTCTGAATTAAAAGCACATTGACTAGTCCCCCTGATTTGAGGCCATCCGCAAACTTGACAAGAATGTCTCCTGCAGGCTACTGCTAAAGGTGTTACACAGGACAAACTTGCAGTTGGAAAGGAAGGTTCCCCTAACAGCTTCAGAGAGCACGACTTTGTCAAAGCACTGTAATAATTTAAATTAATGTCTCCATTGAATGGCGTTCTTTAGTTCTTTTGTAATTAACAAAATCATAAACGTTGTCATCTAATTTAGTCAAGAGTGGCTGTGAGATCTGCAGTGTTTGCTATATATACATTACAGACAATATGCGTCACAGATAACTAACAGCAGGTCTGTTTAATGTAGCAGTTTTCTTGTTTGAACGCGACTTTTGCAAGCTATTGTTTCCAGTGAAGTGCAGGGTTTATTTGCAGGCAGTGGTTGCTCAGCTTCCAAGAAAGTGCCAATGAATGAATAACGGATACATTTAACTGATTATGGAATGCAGAGCTGCATTACTTTGTCTAGATTTAAATAACGTTGGACTACAATTTTAATCTTGTTTCCAACCCACTTGTACGTTCTGAGGGACTTAGGAACCAGACTCTTGCAGCTGTTGCCAGCTGGAATTTCCCTTGGAAATTAGCCCCCCCCCCCCGATGCCTTAAGATCAGCAAAGTTGTTTTACATACAATTTGTCCCTTTGTGACCCATTCTAAGGCAACTGGAAGAAGGTTTCTTACTAACTACAGCCAGGTTTGAAAATGAAAGAAGCTTCTCCTTAAAAATATCCCTGCATCCGCTGCTTTTAGAAGCTCTATTAGGAAATGTTGCAAAACTACTCCCCAAAATAAAAGGGTTGGAAAGAGCAAGAGAGTGGAAGCACTATGAAACCACTGAACCATTTATGCTAAAACCAGTTACTCCAGCGGGTCCTAGCACGAGGCATGAAGCACTTGATATCAAGTAAATCAGCTGCAGTGCACTTGGAGCGTTTCTGACGTGGAAACCCAGGAATTATCATCAACTTTCTAAACCTGTGTTCCTGTCTGCCAGTGTTAAAATCCTATTGTGTCTCTAGACTACTTATGCAGAAAGTCCCTTTTTCTTATGAATGGCAAACATCTCTGAAACGTAATGGGGGAGGCGTTTCCGTTGCAATATTGATTCTTGTTCCTCTAGCTGTCGTGCCTGGGCTGGGCTGAATACAATTAGATGTGATCCATGCACTCAGGGGAAACAAGGCTTCTTTTCTCTAACTAAGCTTTCTTCAACTCCTAAGAAATAGGGCATTAAAAAGGAATTACTCCATTTTGCATTTTATAAAATGGCTAGTCTTCTTCCATCTGAGTGTCAGACCCTAAGGATCAAGTCAGTGGAAACATTTCTAGTCAGGCCTCTTTTTATTTCAATCCCTATTTATGTGGGGGAAGAACAAAACATAAAGAAACCACAGAAAACACAGCATTTAGCTGACCTCCCACAATACATCATTTGTATAGCTTTAGCTCCGTCTTTCCAAAAGGCCATTTAGTTTAATAGTCTCTTCCATTTTTCATTTCCTTATGTTACAGGTGCTGGGGGGATGATTTTCAAAAGAACAATGGAATGACATTTTACCTGACTTTGGAAATGAGTTCACAGCAGTGGTTTAGCAGTCTTATGCCTTTTGTGCCTTAGATTTGCCTTCCATAATATGGAGTGGGTGGTAAGATACTTCAACAAAACAACAGAAAATTTAAAATGAGAGAATACTTACAATTTGCTATCATACTACAATTTTCTAAAGCTATTAGTAAATTGTTTATACGTCCATATTTGTAAAAAAAAAATTAACTAATTGAATTTTCAGAAATTTAGGCAAAGACAAAAGGAATTGGCCTCCATTCTAGTTTGTTTAAGTAAATGCCAACAAAAAATTACATGCACAAAATACCTTATGTAAAAAAACACTGAAGAAAACATGCCTAGCTGGGTGATACCTATTTAGACAATATATATTTAAGCCCTGTAAGAACCTACAATATTGAATCTACATGAAATAGAATGAGTGAAAAAGGGGGAAAAAAATGGTATTTGCCTGGAAGTTTGGACTGGAGTTTATTAATCTGTATTCAGTATTGCTTGTTGCTACCTTATTTGCCGTTGATAATGATAGGTCATTAAATGAAGGTCAGTTCCTTGTGGAAGAGTTTGTTGGCTTCTTCAGGGTCTTAAAACTTGTGAAGCGTGAAATCAGTGACAAATTTTGAGGAGGCATTAGCTTTTCAAATGTAGAGCTTATGGTGATTTGGAACATTGTAGAAAATCAGTTGTTTTGTGAATGGCTAACAAAAGATGATATATTGCTGAAAACCTCCTTAAATACTCAGCCATTGAAGGAAATTCATCCTAAGTGGGACTTCAGTAGTAGAACTACTCTGATGAATTTTTTTCATTCTTCATAGATAGTAAGGTTATTAATGTTATTAGTTGAATATCACTATTTACAGGTAATTATGCCTGTAAATGAGCTGTGATGGTTTGAAAGCATCTGTTTCCTTTTGGAATCAGCGTACATCTGCCCTTAAACAAGGTGAAAATTTGGTGTGATAACCCCACGGACTGAATTGCTGGTTTTTTCTGCAGTGCTATATTCTCTGCAAACAGGTAACAGCTTAAAATGATTATTGCATTTTTACGTATCACTGTGTATATTATTAGAATGCATTTCCTTAATCTCACTGCTTTATCTGGTATTTTAGGCATTAAGCCAATCATAGGGTTGATATGTATAAGACTTTTAAAAGAATTGTTTTATTCTTTTGCTTACGAAATCCTTCGGTGGAGACATCCTTTTAATGGGCTTTGCCATAACTACTACCTCCTTGGAGTCTTGCACCTGCGTTGTATACATCCACCCACGCACTCATCCAGACCTCTTGAACCTTCACTAACACACACCCAGCCTGAACTCCGAATGAATAAACACAGTAAAACTCTCAACTGAGTTTTACTGTCAGTTGAATATTCAGCTAGTACCCTGAAAGTACTGGTAATCAAATACCTGAAACATCTTGTGCAGAGTGAGAATTTCCATTTTCAGAAGGTATATTCTTCTTCCATTCCCAGCGGAGGTTTTCATTGTCACTTTAGCTGAAGTCCTTTAAAGCTGTTAGTCAGTTCAGCATTTCACTAGGATTCTCTCAGGTAGAGGAATCCTCTTAATGTGACGGTTATGCTAGTAAAGAGAAAATACTACTCTCTAAGTAGTTTTGTATGTGAGAGAGGTTATCTGACACAGGTTTCCTTATCCATACAGTTGGCAGCTGGATCCTTTTTTTCCTTCCAACAGAGACGCAACTAGCAGCTGGATGGATTTTAAACGTGTGGCAGTAGGGAATCGGAACACCTCTCTGAGTCTGTAACTACTCTCCCGAAGGGACTCAGCTCTTCCAGGAGGACGTAGTCACAGGTTCCCATGCTGGGAAATGCCGTGAGAGCAAGACTGGGATGGTCATCAATCTGCACGACTGAAACTGTGTGACATGAAGGTGGCAGCCCTAATATCGGGCCACAGACTGATACAAGTTCGGTATAGCTAGGGTGTCCAATACAAGTTGTATGGCCAGATTCTCTGTGATTTTCCAGCTCTTCCATGTCTCCCATGTTCTTCAAAGTGGCTGAAAAGCAGTTAGAGGGTTTCCTGAGATTTCTTTCAGAGTGTGAATGTTCTGAAGCATCACAACAGGAGACGGTAAAGAACACTTCAAGGCAGATAGAACGTACAGCTTGTCTCGCTATGCCCAATATACCGTTACCTATGGGACCTAGGCTGCTCTAACCTACGTGAGGGTCAAGGACAATGGAAGTCCTGCAAAAGCAAGAGCAAAATGAGAACTGCAAAAGCATGAGAACATGTCTAGAGTGCCCATTCCTCCACTCCCCCAGGCAGAAATCCAGCAGAATTTGGCATTTATGTCCATTATATGTAGTATATGTCCATTACATTGTAGCCTATATTTTTTTCCACCATCTTTGCAGTGCAAGCACCTTTGGAGTGGAGTGATGCAATACTCAGTACCACCACTAAAAAGAAGTTAGGGAATGATGTTAACAATGGAACTTTCAGCCCAAGAAATGGAGAAATCCTAAGTAAGCAGACAACAAAGAAAGTGTACTCAGTCTCTGCTAAATTTCAGTACTTTGTGATGAAAAAACCTCAGGAAGGTCTTGGTTTCAAAGCCTTTGCTGTGTCTTTTTCAGTCTTTTGTCAATGTTAGCTCTGACCCGGTGATGCGTTTTCACTGCCATCATCTGCTGAGGTTGCGTGCCTTCTTCCCCAAGACAAACCGCAGCCATGTGAAGCCAGGAAAAACCTCAGAGAGAATCAAGAGTCTTTTCCCCAAGATTAAGGACAATATTGTTGTGAATGTCACCATATTAACTTCTCTGAACCTTCCTGAGTGCTCAGTGATTTTTCTGCATGCATAATGGAAGTAGAATGCTCTACAGACACAGTGCAAGAAAGATAGTACTTTTAACATAAACTTAGTACTCTATTTTAAACTGAAGTCAAATTTATTAACTAGTTACCTCTATCTAAATTTATATAAACCCATTTACATTATTTTACATTATATATGGGAACAATTTAATAGTCTCTATTGGTTAATATATACATGTATAAAACTGACACTGCTTGCACTGTGAGTAGAGATTGCTGAAGTGAGCTCTACATAAACTCCTGTTCAGACAGGGCTAGTTAGACCTTCTTCGGCAATACTGTCTAGAACTACATACACATTGATCTTTTTGCTAAGATGGTTGCTGACAGATCCAATAAGAACAAGGCAGAAAGAAAAAGAAATGTTATAGCTAGTAAGACCCAATGGAGTTACTCTTGTTTTTGCTGGCTAAAGATCTTGCCACCCAATTAACACAAAGACAACCAGAAATTTCATTACGGAAAAAGTTGAAGGAGAGATCAGGCCCTTATCTCTGATAAATCTTCTTTGCAGCTTACACCAGCTGTGGATACATCAGATCTGTGCTAACCTCCATCTGAAAGCTATGGACACATCTCAGGGTGGCCCAGGAGCAGCACAAACCACAGTGGTTTCCAGAGCAGGTTAAGGAAGCCCTACCAGAATTTGTTTCTTTCAGGCTCTCAAATCAGCACGGTGTAACTGGAGCTCTGCTCACCACCACTGCTGTTTTTCCCTCTGGTGCTTCTGACAGTCTCTTTAAAGTGCAGTTCCCCCCAGCCACAGAAGGGAGTGTTTGGAGCAGCCCAGGATCTGGCTTTACGACCCATCTTTAATTTACATCGGCAACTGTAAAGCTGCCTATCGACGACACTGATTTACAGCTCTATTTGTAAGAGCGGCAGCCACACAGTAACAGGTCTTGGCCCCCTTTCTCAGACGGGTACACTCATCTCTAAGCTGTCTGGAAGCTCTGGATTTATGCAGAAGCAATACTCCTAAAGCCTACCTAAAGGGCGTGTGGTTCTCTTTGACTTGCTATACCCTTCCAGCTAACGTTACCTAAAATGGAGTTTTTCCTCACTTTCTATTCTCTTTATTGAACCAAATTTCTGTTTATAGTCACATTTGCTTTCTATCCCATGCTGGCTGTCACTTGTGTTGAATTTGGGTTTTGCACACATGCCAAATAGTTTGTTACTTGGCGAGAGTTCACTGGCAAGAGAATTTGCTTCTACGCATAGTAATAGGCATGTTTGGCTAATAGGCTCTTTGTCTGAAAGCCTTTTGCATATTCAGAGCTGCTCATTTGTCACGCTAGCCTGACCTAGGCAGCAAATATTAAAAAAGAGTCGTAAATATGCCCTGTTCTTACTAGAATGCCAACTGAAGCAAGCATTAGCTGTTTCGTGATAAACTAGTCATCTGCTGCTCTTTAACTTCACAAGCATTGTCCAACCACACTTATTTCTAGAATAGTTCTCCTGTCCGTCACTGATTTTTTTGCTTTTGGAATTGCCTTACTCCATCGTCTGTGTTCTCTTAGAGTACATTTAATATTGAAATGGACAACTCTGATGATGTAGTAGTTTGGGGATGGCAAATTTGCTAACCTGGTATATGCGAAGCTGACAGCTTAGGATCTGTTCTGGTTTTACAATTAAAAGAAGGAATTTTTCCCTATTTGCTGGGTGTGTACCAGGGCCTTTGACAGGAAGCACTGCACTGGAATTCTGTGCTTACTTGAATGCCATGCTCCATGCATCAGCAGGCAGGTAATACCTGCATTACCTGGTACGTCTTCCTAACTTGTGCAACGACGTTGTGACAAAGGGAGTAGTAAGTTCAACTGGTAACTTGAAAAGCCAGGCATTTCCTTGGGCATGGGGAGATGGCAAGTGTCTTTAGTGTTGGGACAGCCTGGTTGTTGGTATGAAAATGGCTTCATATATTTTTTGTAACTGGCTTTTTTCATGTCTAAAGTATAGATTTTCTTTTTGTCCTGTAACTGCTTTCTTACTGTCAGTATTTAATAAATTGTCTAAAGGTTGAGAGTCACTTTTTATTTTTAAATACTTAGACATACTGCTTTGTTCTGCCTAGAACAAAGTTTGGGTGTATACCAAGCCAATTTATTGGCAGAGTAGAAATCAATGGCATACATACACAGGACTTTTCCTATTTTAATTAGACTATACAGACTACTTTATAAACAAAAATAGTCAAAACAGCATGTTGCAGAAACACACGAAAACCTAATTTAAAGGGATGAGGTCAAACTTTTCCATTGTTTGCCATGAATCCCCTAAAAATAGAAATCCCAAAGCTAACAGTGCAGCACAGCTGACTGATTAATTCTCACAAAGAAACAAGATCTGCAGAAGTGTGTGTTACAGCACCATCTAGTGCCTCTCATCCCAGCAATATAGTAAATTAATTTAATTTTCCACTTAATTCAAATATGTAGGTGGAGAAGAGGGAGTGCATTGGCTGCTTATACAGTCTGACAGCTTATTTTCTCTCAACTAGTGCTGAGATAGAAGGGACCTGAGGGATGTAAATGAGCTTTGGCATTTTATGTGGTGAAGATTTTGTCAGTATAGCTGCTGTTAGTTCCTTTTCTTTTAACCTCTTACCAGTCGCATAGTTTTTCTTCCTGAGGATAGCAGGGAAGTGGACATAGAAGTGCATATGCTGAGAAAATGGGAGGAAAAGTACTGCGATTAAATAGCAAACTGACCAAATGGTATATTTTGGGGTGGTAGAGACATGTTTTTGGTAGAGCATATATTCTATTTTGTGTGTATGAATGACTGACAAGTGGGAGATTGGCGTTTGTTTGCAAACACCTTTTGTTGAGAACTGTACCCATAATGAATGTACTTGTCTCGGGCAACCAGCACCCAAGTCTTTGCTTTCTTCATCCCGAGTATGACGCTCAGCAATGCTAAATGAACCTCTAACTATTACTATGCTTTAATATCCTTTACGTTGCTGTCCTTTTCTGTGTTTTTTTTTTCTTCTGGAAACGTGATTAACATCCTCTGACTCCGAACTACTAAGAGGTTAACCAACAGCAACTTTGCAATCAGCCACTATTCCCAACCAGCGATTGCAAGATACAAAAGAGACAATATGAATTTGGGCATTAAACCCCACAAGGTCTGGTGGCATGGTATTTAAATTTTGTTTCTAAATCAATGATCTTACAAATAGCGCTTCTAAAATAAAATGAAAATTCATCACAGCTGGCTGTGTGTATCTTTGATAAACAGCTGCTAAAAAGAAAAAAAGCCCTTCATCGTATTGAAGTGCTCTGGCTTCATCTAAATTACAGTAATTTGGGCTACTCACAGTCAGATTGGCACTGACCAGATTAACTAACATACTTTGGGATATACATATACTTGCCCTCGCCAAATTTAATAAAGAAACTTGGAATTTACATAGTTGCTCTTCAGTCTACAACGTGCTGCTTTCTGGTTTTAACCCGGCCTGGGGGTGACATTGCCGGAAGAATAGCAAATGGCTTCCGGTGATTCCAGTCTGAGTTTGGGAACATGCCACATGCTGGGATGGATTAAAGTGGAAGATTAATGACTCTCACACTCTTTAAGCCAAAGACTGCCTTTTGTGATAATAAATATAAATATTTATATGTTAAATGTATTTTCTAGCAGCCTTAGGTTAAAACCTAAAAATTAATTGTACCTTAGCGCATTTAATAAACATCCTGACAGTAACATGTAACTTAACACAAGCCACATATCTCAAGAAAAATCTTCACAGTGTCTTCACTACACCCCTGTAGGGAAGGCTGGTGGATAGTAATGTCTGTAATTTATAGTCAGAGACTAAATTAGAGTTAATGCCCAGTTGGGGGTTTTGGATTTAGATTTGAGGCACAAGCTACAGTTATACATGCTGCACACAAATACAGCTCTTAGCCATGTTAAGGTCATAAAGAGATGCAATATCATCCAAAATAAGACCTAGGGAACTCTTAGGTTTTGGTCCCAGAGTTTCCAGCACTCATAATTTTATTATTATTGTATTTAGTGTTTCCTAAAAGAAACCCCAGCTCCTTCAGTCATATGAATTATTTGAAAATCTCAGTAGCAATTAAAAAATAAGTTCTATCCCTCAAGACTGCAGAAACAAGCTTAAAAGTGTGACTCAAATGTATACCCAGCAATTAAGTAAAAAACCAACAGAAAACAAAATAGACTAGCATATCAAAAATATTTAGCATAACAGTTTTTAATGAAACCCCAGGGTTTGGAGAAGTGGCTCATATTTTTTTAATACTTCAATTTGCCAGACTGCAATCCAGCCTGACAACAAAAACATTTGATTTTTTTATTATCGTATATGTAACAGACACAATACCCTGGAATTATGTATGTTATACTGAGGTAATGCAGAAGAAGTTATGGAATCATAACTTAATCATTTAAGTGATTATTGTATTCTTATAAATGCTTAATGTATCATCACAGGCACGTTTCTGATACAGTCCGCATTTGGCAAATGTGATACTGATTGTTGCTCTATACTCAGTTCAGTATAAATAGTATTTTGAAATTTCCCACCCATGATGACAAGGAAATTGGACTGCTATTTACCTTTAAAACATGTTTCTCTAAAACACTTTAATTCTGGAGAAAAAAAAAAAAGTATTTAGCTTGCTGGGTAATCATTGGTTTACTCTGTCACTGGTCCAGGGAGTATATTATTGCTGAAGTTGGACATATTAAACAGAACAGCAGAAAGTACAAAATTTTGCCCTGTGAAAAAGGCCTTATTTGGGAGAAAACGAACAGGGCTGAGATACTGAGGAACTGTGAAATGCTTGGGAGCACTGTATGGGATTCAGTGATTTGTAACAGTCTCCAAAGAAGACCAAGAGTGATAAAAAGTAAGCATTTTAATACAAAGGGAGAAAACCCAGAGCCATGATCTGACAGATTGGTTGGTTGGTTTTTTTTTAAAGGGGGAGGTAATGACAATAAATGGTGAGATAGAGCATTTGTGTAAGAGTTGGGCAGTGCAGAGGCAGTCCCACCGAACTGAATTTTTGGGACATACCAACCGGGTTTGCAGCCTGTGAAGCGTTCCTGGTGATGACACCGACCTCACATCAGGATGACACTTTGCCATTTTAGCCGACGAGTCTCAACCATTTTGTTTTAGCAGCACTACAAAACACTGTCAATTTTTTTTTTTTTTTTTTGTGATTAAAATCTCAGTTCTCAAAGAGACGAAACCACTACTTGTACACCAGCGAGGCACAGCAAGCGCCACGTACAGCACACCTGAGAAGACATGAAGCCATGGATGTACCTCAAATACTCTGCCAACCACCCAGCCGCTTTCCCGAGGCACGAGTCTGGCAGTAGTACTGCTTTTGAGAAGGTTATATGGGAAGGCCGTGCTAGGTGTTCATGCAGCAGCGTGCCTGAGCGGAGCTGTGGTTACAGAGCGGAGGCGATATGCTGGTGGGACAGGCTGGATCTCCAGCTGCAGGAGCAGATCAAGTAGGCCCAGCTGTGCACAGGTACCGAGGTCTGTGCCACAAATAACACAGGTCACTTCAACCTTCCTGCGCCCCGGCTCCTCTCCACCTCACGTTTCTGCACCAGGGAGATCTGGTCTCCCTCAGGAATCTCTGCTGGGATTGCACGTTACCTAATCGCTGTGTTTACGGTTTCTGCTTCAACCTCTTTACCCAAAGGGTGACCCACCATGGATTTTACTCACATCCATCCCCTGTCCCAGAATTCGGGGACGGGGCTCAGGCATGAAGCGAGCAGCAGCGGATGCCACCCTGGGAAGCTCTGGCGAGGTCAGCCATGGCCGGGCCCCCCGACGAGAGGCGGCACCCGGGGGCCCGAGGGACGGGCACGGCCTCGTCCCCCGCCACCCCCCGAACCCCGGGGACCTCCCGGCGGAGCCAGGAGCCCTGTCCCTCCCTGGGGAACGCGGTGCCGCCGCCCGCAGCGGCCGCCCTCGCCTCAGCGCGGCGCTGAGGGACAGCCCGCTGCCCCCCGCGCCCGTCCCTCCCGCCGGCGCTCCGCGAAGCCTTTCTCACGGTCTGCCGTATAAAATAAAACGCCTTGGGAGCCGGGGCGGGACGGCGCGAAGCCCTCAGAGCCGGTGGGCAGGCTCTGGCCGCCGGCAGCCCCCAGGCTCTCCGCGAGGAGCCGTTAGAGGCCGCCGCCCGGGCCGCGACTCCCGGGCTCGCTCCGGCGGCGGCTCGAGCTCCTCCTCCTACTCCTCCCCTTCCCCCTTCCTCCTCCCCCCGCCTCCGCCTCCTCCTCCTCCTCCTCCTCCTCGTCGTCGTCGTCGTCGTCCTCC